>RJWM01034125.1:0-19908 GCA_004363535.1 Dasyprocta punctata
CAAAACTGTTTTTTCTTTTTTACTTTTTATTTATTTATTTATTTTATTTATTTATTTTTTTTGGCCAGTACTGGAGACTGAACTGAGAGCAAATGCTATATCACTGATCTATGCCATCCCCCTTGTCCACCCTTTTTGTTTTAAGATAGGATCTGACTCGGTTGCCCAGGCTGGCCCTGAGCTTGTGAGCTCCCTGTCTCAGCCTCTGGGGTAGCTGAGATTACAGGTGTGCACTACCACACTCTGCTAAAACTTCTTCTCATAAGCTTATTGGCCACTTGGGATTCTTCTACAGTAGATTACCTGGGCCTATTTTTCTGTCAAATTGTTTTTCATTTTCTCACTGAGTTAGAGTATTTTTTATGTTGTAGGTAGCACATGATCCTTTTGTCAGTTATCTGTGCTACAAATATTTTCTTCCAGTGAGAGGCTTGTCTTTTCTCTGTGCTTGTTTTATAGTATCTTTTCATAAAAACAAGTTTTTAATTTCAAGTCACGATTGTTAACCTTTGCTACTTTGTGTTTCTTTTGGTGTCTTGTTTAAAAAAGAAAACCTAACTGGATGTGGTGTTGCATGCTTGTAATCCTAGCACTTGGGAGGTTGAGGCAGAAGGATTGCTGAGTTTGAGGCCAGCCTGGACTACAAAGTGAGTTCAAGTTAAGATATTATATTACTGATTTCTCTGAGTTCGTTGAAAAGAAAGGTTTGTGCTAATATTGTTTGGACAATTAAATGCAGATATCTTATACTGAGTAACTGATTAGAATATAACAATATGCAATGTATATACCATTTTTACTCCCTAATTATTGTGTCTTGAAAAAAAAAAGGTGAATTCAATGCATAGTGAAACCCTGTCTCCAAAAGTCAAAAAAAAAGAAAAGAAAACCTACCAGCTGGGTGTGGTGGTGCACTCCTGTAATCTCAGAAGCACTTGGGAGGCTGAGGCAGGAGGATCACTGCAAGTTCAAGGCCAGCCTGAGCTACATGGTGAGTTCTAGGCCAGCCTGAACTACATAGTGAGACACTGTCTCAAAAAACAATAAATAAATTAAATAATTTAATTAAACTAAGCAGTTAAAATTTTCACTGTTGCTTACATGACTTTTTATTGTTTATTTTTGGTACTGGGGCTTGAACACAGGACCTTCACACTGAGATATATCTCCAGTTCTGTTTTGTATTTTAAGACAGTGTCTTGCTAAATAATTAAGTTGGCCAGGTTGGCTTGAGCTTGAGCCCCTCCTGTTAACTGCTGGAATCCAGCATTACCGGAAGTCATCTGGTGACATCAGGCTGCTAGCAGAGCTGCACGTTGCTGATTCACCATTTCCATCTGACTCAAGCAAAAGAACCCTAGACTGATTGGCAGCAATAGGAAATTTCACTTATCACTCATTAGACTGGCAAATTTAAACATCTGATAATATCAAATGTTGATGACAATGTAGACAGCTAGACTCTCTTCTCTTCCTAATATATGTTAATAGGGCCACTTCGAAGAACAACCTGGCAATAAATGTCAAAATTGCACATAACCATATGTAGCAACTCAGAAAGTTAAAGATAGACAAATTCAAACTGGGGGTGGTAGATGGTACACACATATAATTCCAACACTGAGGAGGCTGAGGCAGGAGGATCATGAATTCAAAACCAGCCTTGATCTACCTAGTAAACACTGTCTCAAAAACAAACAAACAAAAAAAGATGGACAAACTCAAACCTACAATTCAGCAGTGTAAGCTAAAAAGATTCCTAGTACCGTAGCTTTGTGGCAGAGTTTTTGCCCTCGCATGGTAGAGGCCAAAAGTTTGATTCCCAGCACTGGGAAGGAAAAAAAAAAAGAACCTTGCTATTGTGGCTTATATCTAGACATCCCCCAAGAGCCTCCTGTGTTCATAGGTGGGGCATTCGGAAGAAGTATGGACAAGAATGTTACGGCAGCATTGTTTGCCATGCCAAAAATTGGAAGCCCCTTGAGTTTCCAACAGGAGACTAGATAGACTGGAAAAGTCTAATGATGTGAACAGTGAGCTCTCTAATACCAGCTCCTCCTGGGGTTCCAGCCAGAGGAGAAGGGCAGTAAGTAAACAGGGCTCAAATTAATGGTAATGAAAACACCCAGGAAGCAACTGACTGCCAAAGCCACTAGCAAGCATGCGCCCTCTACTGGGAAGGTGTAGAAGCCTCATTGTCACAGGCCCACTATTACGATACTCAGTGAAGTTAGATGTTGTCAGAAGTCCACTGAACTAGGCCTGTCGTGGTGGCATCACAGGACTGTAAATCCCAGCAGCACTCTGAACTCTGAGAGACTGAGGAAGGAGGATCGCAAGTTCCAGGCTAGCCCTGGCAACTTAGTGACTTCTCCCCTCATCCTCCACTGTGCTAGGATAGAACCCAGGGCCTCGCAAAAACTAGGCAAGTGCACTGCAGCACATTCTGACTGGCATTTTTGAAGACACTGACTTGTGTGCTATCCATGCTAAACTGTCACAATTATGACAAAATATGCCCAGCACATCTCTACATCATATACATGGAGAACATGTGTAAGAATCATTCAGTATGATGGGAAATACTTATTTCTCAAAAAAAAAAAAAAAAAAAAAAAAAAAAAAAAAAAAACTCTTCTTCCTGTTATTGGAAGTTCTGAGCTCACATATTTTTATTTTGGGATTAAAAGATGCCATACTAGCCAGGTGTGGTGACACATGCCTATAATCCCAGGGCTCTGGTGACTGAGGTAGGAGGATCTCTGAGAGTTCAAGCCAGTGTGGGCTACAAAGTGAATTCAAAGCCAGTCCAAACTGCATAGTGAAACCTTGTCTCAAAAAGACAAAAAAAAAAAAAAAAAAACTCTACGTAAACTGGTTATGATGGTTCATGCCTTTAGTCCCAGCTATTCAAGTGGTTAAAGAAGCAGTATCACTTGAGCTCAGGAATTTGAGACCAGCCTGGGCAACATAGTCCCCCTCTCAAAAACAAAATAAAAGTATCAATTAAAATTTAAAAAAGAATGGAAAAATTTACAACCATGAAAGATAAAGTGAAGCTACATATGTCACCATGAAGTTGTCCTACAATGTGGAGTAATACAAGTCACAGGAGAATAGAAATGAGCAGTATAATACATTTATGTAAGGTTTTTTTGAACATTCAAACCAGTTGCTCACAGTGGTGCACACCTGTAATCTCAGCTACTTGAGAGGAAGATCACAAGTTCATGGTAAGCCCGGGCAGCTTAGCAAGACCCTGTCTCAAAATAAAATAAAGGCCTGGGGATATAGCTCAGTGGTAGAGCACTTGTCCAGTACTTTATATACACAAACTTCTGGACTCTTTCCTTCAGGAACATTTCCCAGCCTTCAAAAAGTGGCTATTTCTCCTCTTTTTTTATTTATTTATTTTTTGTGGCACCAGGGATTGAACTCACAGCCTTGCGCCTACCAGGGCAGGCGCTTAAGCCACTGAACCAAACTCCCGGCCCTGGCTTTTTGAGGCAGGGTCGCACTATGTAGCTCAGGCAGGCCTTGCGCTCGCGTTGTAGCCCAAGCCGGCCTCAAACTCACAACGCTCCGCCTACCTCAGCCTCCCGAGTGCTGGGATTAAAGGCGTGCGCCACCACGCCCGGCTTATTTCTCCTCTTTATAAGACATCTCTCACCGAAGTGGTGGCACACATGTGTAATCCCAGCACTATGGCAGGTTGAGGCTGGAGGACCAGAAATTAAAGCCCAGTCAGGGCTACTGAACAACTTAGCAAGACTCCATCTCAAAATACAGATATAAAGAAGGAGCTGCTTGGGACGTAGCTCAGGGAGAAGGCCCCGGTGTCACATCCTACTACCACCAAAAAGAAATGATTTTAGTATGTGTGCTGCTGAAGTGAGCACCACCAAAAATAAATGAATAAAAGGCTCCTCTTTGTGTTACAGCCCCTACAGCTACTGCCCATTTCTTGGTCTCCCTCACAGTCACACTGGAAAAAGCTCCTGTGTCTACCCAGCTCAGCTCCCCTCCCCTCCAATCTCCTGGCTTCTGTGCCCACCTTTCCTTTGCAACTGCTCTGGTTACCTTCACAGATGGGTCATGTTGACCCCCAAGTGGGCATCTTTGTTCTTGATTAGGAGGCTGCAGAGTGATTTTTTTATTTATGCTTTTTTATTTTATTTTTTGGTACAGGAAATGGAACCCGGAGTGCTTCACTCATGCTAGGTAAGCACTGTACCTCTGAACTACAACTCCAGCCTGCCTTCCTCCTTCTTAAAACTTTACCCTCTACACTGCTTCAGGTTTTTCCCACCTCATGCATTGTATCTTCCCTGTCTTCTCTGCTGACTCGATCCTAGAACCCTTTTTCCCCCTCTATTGACCTTATCTCCCTTGCTTAAATGACTTCCTCTAGTTCCATGGTTTTTTAATGCTAGGGATTAAACCCAGAACCTCATACATACTAAACATAAGCTACCCAGCCCCTAGTTCCATGGCTTTATATACATCTCTGTGCTCTGAAATATACTTTTTTTGTTTTTGTTTTTTTGGGGGGGGATTTAACTCATTACCTTGAGTTTGCCAGGCAGGTGCTTATGCCACTCACTGAGTTATATCCCAGGCCCCTGAAATATACATTTATGTCCCTGACCAAAATATCCTGGTTCCTGCTTGACAGTAAAGATAGGTGAACCAAAATCCACAGCTCAGCAGTTCTGCTCCTACCACATCCACATGGATGCCCAATAGATAGTAGGAACATATAACTGATCACCCAGTGACACTTCTAAGAGCAAAAGGA
Organism: Dasyprocta punctata; assembly: GCA_004363535.1. NCBI lineage: Eukaryota > Metazoa > Chordata > Mammalia > Rodentia > Dasyproctidae > Dasyprocta > Dasyprocta punctata. The sequence goes on from RJWM01034125.1 coordinate 4,799, forward strand.
GGTACTACTTACTAATTCACCTGGAGCTATAGACATAACCTGGGACCTATAATCACCCTGTATTAGTATGGTCTTTCCATCATAACATGTTGGAAGTGGAAATCTCCAATCTGCCCTGTAATACGTCCCTCTCTCTATTTCCCTCCCATCTTAGTAAAAGGCACTACTGCCTACTCGTTTCCTCAAAACAGAAACCTAGGAATCTCAGTGGTGAACCCTGTCATCCTCGATTCTTCCCTTTCTCTCATCTCCCACATGATCTCTCCATGAATTCTGTAACACAGATCCGCAGATTACAAGTGGATCCTAACTGCGTCCCCCCTTTTCCATAGCAAGCACCCTGGGCCAACCAACCTCAGACTCTTGCCTGCTAATTAGTCTTCCTACTCCCACCCTCGTGCCATCTAGTCTGTTCTCTGCTCAGGAGCCAAGTGAGCTTTCCAGGGCCTAACTCAGATCACGGCATCCTGCAATTAAAAGCATTCCACATCGGCAGTAACAGATGAATCTTACCAACCTAAGGCTGAATGAAAGAAGTCAGACATGAGAATATGGACTGATGAGTCCTTTATACAAAGTCCGGGAAACACGCATCAGTGTCACCGGACGGCTCAAGAGTGAGGTCTTGTTCTGGGTGTCGGTTGCACAAGAGTATTTGGTTCATGAAAATTTTAATTAAGCAATATATAACCATGATTATATACTTCACTTTTTTTCTTAGGTACTGGGGATCGAACCCAGGGCTTTCACAATGAGCTACATTCCCAGTTCTTTTTTATTTTGAGACAAGGTCTTGCTAAGTTGCCCTTGCTGGAGTCGAACTTGTTAGCCTCCCAGAGTGCTAGGAGCATAAACACACACCCCCGTGCCCAGTTACATATTAACTAAAAATTTTAAAGCAAATCACCCTCATTCAGTTTTCCTTTGTGCTTAGAATAAAGCTCAAACCGCTTGCTCCAGCAGCCTGCAAGGACTCACAGGCTCTGACTCCAGGCTTGCTCTGTAGTGTCTTCTTCCCATTCTTCTCTCTGGCTTTTGTCCCCTTCACCTTCTTTCTGTTTCGCCAATGATCCGAGCCCTTTTCTGCCCCGGGATCTTTGGGCTGGATATCACTCCTTCCTAAACGCTTTCCTTGACCTTCTAAATGATCTGGTCTTTGTATCATCCCTCTCACAGCTCAGATGTTACCTTGAAAAGATTTCTCCCATTTACACAGAATCACAAAATCGTTTGAGGATATTTTATGACATTTTTCATTCTGTTTACTGTATTTTGTTTTGTTTTCCTCTCAGAAAGCAGGTCACAAGGAACGATTTGGAAGCTGTGTCTAGTGCTTATTCCAGAGCTTCATCACTGAGCCCTTTATATTTTTGTTTATTGTCTGGACTACTCTAGCACCAAACTCAGGCCCCCAGGGGACAGGCACCATCTCTTGTGTTTTGTCACATCCCCAGGGGTCGATATGCTTCTGGGCACCCAGAAGATGCTCGGTAAGGACCTGCAGGGGAGAGGATGCTGTTGAGGCAGCCAGACCAGTGTCAGAGACTCAGAGGCAACAGCAGTGCCATAGGGAGGGAGCCCTGGGCACCGGGAACTGAACTAGAGAGGAGGAGAGGGTCAGACTCGGGATGAAAGGGAGTTGGTTGACTAAATTAACCTAGTGACTTCCAGGCCTCTCCCGAGATAAAAACCACAGTTCTCACCATGGCCCAGAGCCCTGTGTGATCTGTCCCCACCAACTCTCTGGCTGCCTCCATCTCTTCCTTGTCCCCCTTGCTTCTTCCTCCTCAGGACCCTCTCCTCTCGGCTTGGACTTCTGGACATCCTGCCAGCCCCAGACCTGTGCACTTGCTGCTCCTCCGCCAGCTGCTCCCTCCTGAGACTTCTGTGTACCCTCCCTCACCTCCCTCAGCCCTTGCTCCGATAATGCCTCCCCATTCTGGGCTCTCCAAGCTTTGTTTTTTTCCCACTCCTCTGGAAGCTCACCCTCTGACAGGCCGTGTGCTCCCCTGGTTCGTTTACTATCCACCTCCCCACTGCTAGCTTCTAAGAGGCAAGATGCCAGGTCTCTCTGACCCAAGGCACTTGCTCTTAGACTTCAGGAAGCTGCAACCACATGAACACCCTGCACTCAGACAAGGGCCCAGCAGGGAGGTGCACCCATCCACAGGGGCCTTGAAACTCCCCACCCACAAGGACACCCAGGGTACCCCCAGCTCCTGAGCTCTCATGGAGGAAGTTGTCAATCCTGGCCCGAGATACCCCCCACTACATCCCCCAAATCCTCTGGTACTGACAGCCTCCAGCCGTCAGCCCTCCCCCCAGGCTGGCAGGCACCAGCTCCTGGCAGAGGGGCCAGTGTGTAATTAAAAACTTTGCAAGCTCCCTAATTGCCAGTTCTTCTTGAAAACTGGGAGGCTGGCGCTATTCTGAGCCTATTCTGAGCCGTCCTTGCTGCTGGCTGCCTGAGGCATGTAGAGAGGAACAGGCAGAGACCAGGGCCAGCCTGGCGTGGAAGTGGCCCTGGAGAGGGCTGGAACATGGCCAGAGACCAAACGTGGCACTGTGGCACCGAAAGGGCTCAGAACTGTCTGCCCTGTAGCCGCCTCCTTGCCTCCCCTCCCCCACCACTTGCTTCCACCCACGCCCAGAACGATGACAACAAACCAGCCAGGCCCATTCAATCTTTATTCAGGTGGCATAAAAATCACTATAAAAACTTTACAAAAGAGCCTCAGGGAGCTAACGGGGCCCTTCCCTGCCTAGGTCCCTGAGCTTCTGGGCATGGGAGGGAGACAGGAAAGAGGAAGGAAGGAAGGAGTCCTGGCAGTGTCAACATATCTAAGGACCGGTGAGGAGACTGCGGTGGCCAGGCATAAGGAGCAGGCTGGAGGCTGGCGGATTACGCTGCCTTCTACCTTACAGAAAGGGGCACAAGGACCTATGAGGGGCAGAGGCTTGCGGGGTGCTGTCTGATCCTAGGATGTTGCCCTGCCTCCCAAGCTCCCACCATAGCTCTCCTCTCCCCAGCTGGGAGACGTGTTCAGGGACCTGTCCAAAGGCAGCCTCTGGCTCTTGTGCTTATAAACACAGAGGTGCCCAAGTTGGTTTGAAGACTGACCTAACTACCTCCTGACAAAACTAGACCGACAGCTGCCCTACCACCCAGACCCTAGAAAGGATTCCCTTTGAGCCACATTAGAAGAAATGAAGAGGGATCTCACCAACAGTTCCCTGATGCCTGCCCTGCAGCCTGCCCACCCCACCCTAGACATCCCAGGAAAAGCTGGAGAGAACAGATCCTGTCCTCTTTGCCTCTCCCAGATTGCCATGGGCCTGCCCCCGATCCCACGAAGCTGGTTGGAAAAAGTCACAAGTTGAGAGGATGGTCCGGGTAGGGGACTCAGGGTTCTGGTGGTCACAGCCCCTCACTTGGGGGTGATAATATGGGGGTAATCCTCCTCTGAGGGGGGTTCAAGTTTCAAGTCAGGGCTGAAGGACTTGTCCCCATAGGGGAAGCCTTTCCGGTAGTAGATAAAGTCCTTGGTGTCCGGGGAATCATGCTGCTCCTGGAGCTGGGGCTGTGCACTAGGGTTGGGGTTCCTCACGCTGCCCACAAATAGGGGCAGGCCCGTGGCATCCTCAAAGATGAAGAAGAGAAAGGGGCGGTTCACACTGAAGGAGGAGAGAGACATGCGGGACATGACTAGGCCGGTGGCCGCGGTTGCCTCCACGCCAACCTCGCTGAGCTCCAGGGTAGACTGATGCTGCACGCTGGATACCACCAGACTCTGGTCAGAGATCCCACGCAGGTCTGGGCCCTGGAACAGCTCCTGCAGGCCTGGCCAGGGCAGCAAATGACTGGTCAACACTGCCCCCTGCCCAGCAGGCTGCCTGGACCTGCTGGCATCCTAGCCAGGGAGCATCTCAAACTCAGACTTCTACTTGACTTCTGTTTAACCTCTATATCTAGTTTAAGTGTCTCTTCCTCTAGGAAACTGTCCCTGGACTAAGTACCTCTTCAATATTCTCCTTGATGAGCTGGAGAGATCATTTAGGCTGAATTGTTAAATTCCTCAGGTGCCCACCCATTAAACTGAGTATTTTGTAGGCTCCCCGTGCCTAATACAATGCCTGGAATAGAAAAGTTGCTTAGCAAATGGCTGCCAGGAAGATGTGTCTCTTTCATACATGATGCTCCAGCTTCTCCTTCCTCTGACAGAGGCTCATATGCCGTGCTGGGCTCTCTACCCAGGATCCTCTGCAGTGCTTGGTCTCAGGGAGCAGATTTGGTCTCCCTCCTCTGGAATGCCCAGCTCACCCCAAGACAGAAACACCAGGGGTTCATATCAAAACCTCTCACCCTCTCTCAGCTCCAGAAAAGTCCAGGACACAGGGCCAGCTGTGACTCAGTCCCAGGGTCACCTGGAGGCCTCTTCTGATACACACCACCCAGCCCCACCCAGGGGTTGCCCCATGCACAGCCTCCTTACCCAGCTGGCTGAGGGCGGCTACCAGGTCCAGCTGGTGTTTCAGATGCAGCTTAGGCAGCCGCACCTTGGTGGGCCTCTCTCGCAACAAGGGCTGGTTCAGGGTGTCCCAGCTCAGGTTGGCCAGTACCTGGGACACGTTCCACTCAAAGTGAGTGGGCACCATGACCACAAAACTCATGTTGTTCTTAAAGGGGAAATGAGCCACCTGCAGAAAAGGGAAGCCGGGAGCATGAGGCCCAGAAAGCATCCAAGCCTAGCTGGGGTCTGAGCCAGGTATTGTACTGCTGAGATGGAGGGACTACAGTTCAGGTCTATCCAGATCAGATGTGTGCTTGACCTCACCGAGCCTTCACTTCTTCACCCCTGGAGTGACACCACCTGCCCCACTCCAGACTGACAGGTGAATATATTCGATCATGCTTTTAAATCTTGCAGCAGTGTCTGCATCCACCAGGCCATGCTCAGTGAATGGCGGGGTTCTCACGTTCTAGCTAGCTGTGTGAACAGGCTGAGGAACCCCTCTGTCTCTGTTTCTCTATGTGGGTTTTCTTTTTTTCTTTTTTTGGCACCAGGGATCGAACTTACAACCTCGCGCCTGACAGACAGGCACTTACGCCACTGAGCCAAACTCCCAGCCCTAGTTTTTTGAGGCAGGGTCACACTATGTAGCTCATGCCAGCCTTGCACTGGCATTGTAGCCCAAACGGGCCTCAAACTCACAACACTCCTCCTACCTCAGCCTCCCGTGTGCTGGGATTAAAGGCATGAACCACCATACCCGGGTATGGACCCCAGTTTTTTGAGGCAGGGTCGCACTCAAGTAGCCCAAGCTGGCCTCGAACTCACAATGCTCCTCCTACCTCAGCCTCCCAAGTGCTGGGATTAAAGGCATGTGCCACCATGCCCGGCTAGGTCATTGGTTTTTAACTAGCATTCTGAGAAGGAGCCATTGCAAAGCCTAGTACCCTCTTTACTCCTTCTTACCCTCACCCAGTGACTTTGCTAGCTGTGTGCACACACTGAGATATTGAGTAAGATCTTATCTGAAGGGGTCCCTGCAGCTAAGGAGCATGGAAACCACTCAGCTTGAGTGTCTTTCGTGGCCACAACTCCCTGATTTCCATCAAAGCACCTGTGCTCAGGCTCCCTGCCAGGCAGAGAGCATCAGGTCTGGAGGCCTAGGCCTCTGCAGATGGACTGCAGGAGGGGAAGTCATGAGATGTAGAGACGGAGATAAGGGATGAAGGGAGAGTGGGCAGGACACAGTCTACAGGGAAGAAGCAACAGGAAGAAGAGAACCTGTGGGGAAGTATGCCAGACTATCATCTCGGGATGAGCTAGAGAGAAGCCGGGACACAGATGCAGGGTGAACTCGCCCTGCTCACAGACCCTGCCAGGCTCCCCAAGTGGCTCCTTCCTGCAGAACTGATTATGCTCTGTGTCATGGTCACCTTTCGGAACCAACTAACACTGCTGTCTCAGCCACAGCTGACTGGCCCAGGAATGAATACTCTGCCAAAGAGACCACATTTAAGCAAAAAACCAGGCAGGGCATGCCTGAGGCAGGTTGGCACAAAACTCCATCCAGTCAGAATGTTCTATGCACAGTGCTGAGAAATGTAACACAATTAGATCCTCTCCTCTAAGCACTGGGCGAGAGCCCAGATCAAATCAGGCTTGGGTGGCTGAGATCCTGATTGGCTACATGGCTGCTGAGATGGTCCCTCTGCTGCCTTACAACCCTCGTAACAACCCTTCATTACCAGGACTGAGAGTATAGCTCAGTGGTATGGTGCTTGTCCCGCATTCATGAGGCCCTAGATTGGATTCCCCGGACCACGAAAGAACAGAAAACAGAACAGATAAACTCTTATCACCAAAAGTCCCCTGAGTCTCAACTCAAAGAATTCTCCTTGACCGTGCTCTCTAAAATACCTTCCCCCAAACTGGACCTGGTGCTATGAGCCTATAGTCTCAGGCATTCGGGAGACTGAGGAAGGAGGATCACTTGAGGCCAAGAGTTCAAGGCCAGCCTGGGCAACACAGCAAGAGCCCATCTCTAAAAATAAATAAATAAATAGATAGACAGATAAATAAATAAATAACACAGTCACTAATAGATGATCCTTTTCTTTCCTTCATAGCACTTACCACTGTCTAAAATAATCAAGAGGATTTACGTTTGCTACAACACCGTGTATCTTCGCTCTCAAGGGCAGGGCCCTAGTTCCGCTTGTGCTCCACTAAAACCCCAGTGCCTAGAACAGTACCTGGCACACAACAAATATCCAATGTATTTTCACTGAATGAATGAACCTCAAAGAGCCTGGAGCCTTAGTCTTCTTTTCTGGGGTTATAGTGGAACCTTTCAGAGCTACCTGTCCCCAAAATATGACTGCGATAAAGATGAGGCACCCACCATAACCCTGTGACTGCTCCACAGTCTGCCCCTCCCTTCCCCACTTCTCAGCACCCAGGCCCTGCCGGCTGGGCAACCAAGGATGACCTGTATCTCAGGCTGCTCCAGCAGGAACCAGCGCAGAGGGAACGCGCGGGCTTGCATCATGTCCACGGGGACTGTGAACTGCTCATCCAGGTGAAAGGATTCTTGCTGAGTGAGGCTGGGGTCAAACTTGCTCCTCCAGAAACCTGCAGCCAGGGAGAACGCAGAGGCCATGTAGACTGGGACCAGCCTCTTTCCCATCCCACCTCAAACCACTGAAAAGAGCAGAGGTGTAGGCCAAGGCCCCAGGGGATGCCGTGCTAGATGGAATTGCTTGATCCAAAGTTTCTTCTCTGTAGCATTTTTGAAATCTGGGCTTCTATTTTCTCCATTCCCTGCAATGCTGCCAGGAGCCTCCCCTGAGTCTTTCGGCCCATTTTCTCCCAGGGTGTTCTGTCTTCAACAATGTTGTGCTGTTCTCAGCCCCCGCCCCACCATACCCGGACCCAGCCTGAGGAGCAAGCAAGGCCCTGCTCAGCCTACAGGGTAAGGACAGAGCTGCCTGGCAGGGGACTTGGGGAGAGGAGGGGTGTACCCTGAAAGTGGATGGCATTGAGGAGAAGCAACACGGTGTTTCCTGGCAGCTCTGAAAGGAAATTCTCAATCTTCCCCTCCGTGGCCTCCTTCACCCACTGGTTGATATTTGCCAGATCATCTTCCTGCCTTCCCATCAGGTTCACGGGCTTTGCGCCAAAGAGCTGTACTGACTGTTCCAGGAACTCTTCTTTGATGGGAAATCCTGCACACACAGGGTGACAGGGTGTTCAGAGGGCTCAGGGCTCCCAGCCACCAATTCTCCAAATGGTTACCTGAGGCCAAGCCCATTTCCCACTCCCTTGGTCCACCACAGGCCACCCTGTAGGGTGCTTTCTGCTGTCAGCACTTACCTTTCTGCAGGTACATTCTGGCAGCCATTCGGAATGTCCCAGGGCCCAGGTTCCGGCAGATGTGGCTTAGCAGATGGGGAAGGCAGGGCCCCAAGTTTGCATGCAGGACCTTTTGCAAGCTCCATAGTGTTTGGTTCTGAGCCCCTGGAGGGGACCGTGTGGGCTGAGGCCTGGGCTAGGGGTCCTTTCCCACCCCCACCACCCACTCCAACCTTCTTGGAGACCCAAAAACATGCCAAGGGGACCACACGCTCTCCGCCCGTGCCCACTGAGTGACAGGACGCCCAGGTTCTACTTTCAACTCTGTTGTTGCCAGGCTGAGAATCAAGCCTCACTCAGGGTCCCTTCCCTCTATGAACCTCAGTGCCCCACGGTAAGAACCTTGAGTCCAATGGGAGATATTGTAGCTATCAAATTCTAGCATAAAAATCACTAGAGGGCCTTGCAAATAATATACTCTCCAGCCCAATGCCTGGGAATCTGATTCACAGAGACCTGACATGGCCCAGGAATCTGCACTTTTACCAAATGTTCAAATGACCTTGATGGAGAAACCACTCATTTTGGTAACCTCTGGAGTAGAGATCCTACTGGCCTCCCAATTCCGCTGGCCTAGACAGAAGCCACCACAGTACCTAGTGCCAGGTGAGACAGTGCCAAGGCCACACTCAGGGGCGACAGGATGAGATTGGGGCTGGTGGACGTTTGGGACACCACAGAGAATAGGTCAGCACTGAAAGTCATCATGGCCTGGGCAAGCCTGTGGATCTCCTCTGGGGTTGGGGTGTCTTTGCAGTCTCTTGGGGACTTCTTCAAGGCAGTCTGGCCACCAGGCTCCTATAAGGACAGGTCAGGGATCAGTGAGGTTAGGAGGTCAGCTTCAGGTTCTATGTCGAATGTCTCTGTCTTAGCCTCTTTGCCCAAGCGTGGTGGGACTTGTCCTAGATCCAAGAGAGAGAGGGTCACACTGGGGGTCCTTCCCACCCCCTTTCTTCTGGTCTCAGCTTCTGCCTCATGGCCTCCCCCGCAGTTTCCTCACTCTTGCTAATCAACCCCCCTCCCTCTGGCCCTGTCCACTCTTCCCCAGCCCCACCTGGTTGTACCTGGTTGTCCAATTTGAGGAGAACAAGGGGAGACAGCTTCTCCTGGTCCGGCCCGCTAACTGACTGCAAAAGGAGGAAACTGATGAAAAATGACCCTCCCTAGAAGTCTCCCACTTTGTCCAAGCCACAGGCTACAGAGCCCTTGGGGCCCCCTGCCTCTTGTACTCACCTCACCGGCCGAGGGCTCCATGGCGCTCACGGGAGAGAGCTGTTGAGGAAGGGGTGAGGATAGAAGAGGGAGCGTCCTCACAGCCTAGCCCTCCTTGGACCTGAGCTCGCCCCCTCTTCCTTCAACCCCTCTGGCCTCTCCCGCCCCCACCCCTGATCAACGTCTTATTCAACTTGCTGGTCCCATCCCACCCGTCCTCAGCCCAGCCTCACCACAGAGCAGGGACCTAGAAGGCAGCACAAGCTGAGCGCCAGGAGCCCCCGCAGCAGCACCATGTTCCTGTGTCACGGATAGGATGGCTCAGTGCCCATCTCAGACTCCCACGCCAGGCAGTGGAATCCTACCCCTGTGTCACTGACGCTGCCAGGCTACAGAACCAGGACACGTGCTGGCTTTCTATCTTAAGGCTGGGATACCCGCCTTGACCCATTCCCCTCTGGCAGTTTCTGGGTTTTGACATTTCATGCACTGAGGGTATTTTGGTTTATAGGGGGTTGGTAGGAACCTCTTTCTTCCAGGCCTTGTATTGTGAATCAGACCTGGGTTTGAATCCAGGCTCTGCCTCTCTCACCCAGAGAAACTTGGGCACTCCCTTAACCGCCTTTAGGCTTTGCTTTATCCTGTAAAGTGGTGGCAGGAGTCCCTAGGGATTGGGTCACAATTCCATGCAGATTGTGAGGACCAAAACAAGACATTCTTTATAAATGCTGAGTACAATGCCTGGCACTCAGATGATGGCAGGCGTCAGCCTAGCTCCCAACACACACTTCTGGGAAGCCTGCCCTGAGCCTCTCAGAAGGGTTCCCACCCCACAGCTCCTAGCCAACCTGCTGTCCATTTGGCCAGCACTTCTCAGGCTGGTCAGGACTTTCCCAAAAGCACAGACAGGCCTGGGAGGCCCTGAAGTCTCAGCAGAGGCAGTGGCATGGCCAGAGAGCTCCCTTGTTGGCCTGGTAACATGGTCCGATGAATGACTCTGGCCCCACCACTTTTGGACAAATAACATACAGGAATCATAGGCCTCACCACCCCCACTCCCACTCTGCCCCAGGCTGGTCTGGGGAAGCCAGACTGGTAGGTAGCGCTGGGCAGGTCTCGGTTTAGGGGAGGATAAATCAGCCCCAGCCTTGGCCTCAGGGGTCTCATTCTCCCCACTACCACAACCCTGCTCCAACCTAGGGCCAACCCTTCTGGAGGATCCTTCCACCACCCTGTGCCACTGTGCAAGGGCCCTTGGCCAGGGCCTGATCTCCAACCCAGGTGCTTGAATCTAACAAGAAAACACCTCATTTTTCAAGCCTCAGAAGGAATCTTCCTGAAGCCTCTATCTTGGCTCCTCAACACACTAGGAGGCTGTGAAAGCACAGGCCCCTCAGCCAAGCGGGCAGCTCCCCGCTGCTCCCCAACCCAAGGAGCAGCCAGGCCACCCCTGCGTCCTACCTCTGCTGGCCTCTCGCTGCTGCACACGATGTTCCTCTGGCTGTATGGAGGTGCTCCCCACACTCTGCCCAGGCTCCAGCCAGCCTGGCCTAGCTCTGCCCTCCCACTAGGACCTTTGCTCTTAGCCAACCCCTGCTCAGCTTGCTTCTCTCTGGTAAATATTGACCTGCATATCCGGTTAAACATTGATATAGGGGCCAGAAGCCCCTTTCCCACTAGGGCATCTAATTCTGAGACAGACACCCAAGGCCTCTATGGATCTGGATTCCACCTGAGCCTGGAAAAAATGAGGTTCAGGAGGAGACAATTGAAGAGGCTGGGCCTGGTACTATATTAAGCCTTCTAGTGACCCCACAAGGTGGGAATTATCCCTGGTCAGTCAGGCTTAGAGAGGCTACGTGACTTGCCCAAGGACACAGAGCTGGGTCTAGAGTGACACCCAGATTCCTACTTCCAATGTCCTCTCCTCCTCCAGAGCTGCCTCCCAGCCAGCTGCTTCCCCCCACTTACAAGCTCACTATCAGGGTCAGGGATATAGCTCAGCAGCACAGTGCCTGCCTAGCAAGTGCGAGGTCATGAGTTTGATTCCCGGCACCAAAAAAAAAAAAAAAAAGTGTGAGTAACAAGCTTGTTATCAGCCTGTGTCAGAAAGTAGGAGGTAGCAAGCGCAGAGATACTAAAGGATACAACCCCTCTCAGTATCCCATCTCTTCGGGAGCAATGCTTGCTTACTCTCCCTGAGGGGTGAGGCTCTGGAAAGTGGTCTAGGGCTACACAGACCAGAAGCTCTGCATTTTGTACCTCCAAAAGAACCACCAGCCAGGTGTGGTGATACATGCCTATAATTCCAGCATTTGGGAGGCTGAAACAGGAGGATCACCACAAGCTTGAGCCCAGCCTGGGCTACATAATCCAAGATGGCAACCTGAACTATATAGCGAGACCCTGTCTCGAAGGAAAAAAAAAGAGTAACCATCAGGTTGCCTTCCCCTCCTCCTGTGCTACTCCTCACCCCTTCTTTGTTGCCCTGGAAGCTACTGAGTCTCAAGTTTTCCCATCGTGTCACCACTATCAAAATAAGTCATAACCCCAATGTACTGGCATGCCTGCAAAATCCCAGCCTTGTCTCAAAGGAGAAAAAAAAAGCCTCACTCCATGGCTCTTCCAAAGGATTTATTGATCATATTTACATCTATTGCAAATAGTGAAGAGGCAGTAGGGGCCAAGCTCAGGCCTCATCTCTGCACCAGATGAAGACCCAGAGATACCTGGGAGGGACCTGAGATGCAGAGATGATTCTTCTCACCTCCTCTCTCAGGGTTTTGGACCCCACCCTCCAGGGGTTCTGGACCCAGCAGTGGCCTCCTCAGCTCAAGGCACAAACACTATGGTGAGGAGGGGGAAGGCAAGGCATGGTCATTCCTGGCAGGCACCAGCTGGCCCAGGCCACCTTTCTCCCCTGGCCCTGTCCTCTTGCTTTGCTTCCTGGTCCTGCATGGAGTAGGGCCTGGTTGGGCGGACACTTAAACCTCAAACCACAGCCCTTAACTCCTGGGTCATGGCCAGCTCTCCTTAGGCTGGAGTCCAAGCACCATCAGTGTCCTGGACTAGGACAGCTTCTTGTCCCTGGGGACAGGGGCAGAGACAGTCCAGTAAAGGCAAGGGTTGAGGGGAGCTTGGCTAGAGGCTGGCCAGGCAAATCCACTCTCCCTTCCCCTTCTCGGACTTCGCTTGTCCCCATGTGGACCTAGAGGGAAGAGATGAATTTCCCTTGCTCTCCTTACTTCCTGCTGGCTGAAGTAGCAACTCCCCAAGCCATGAGTGAGACCCCTTCTGGTGCTGGGGACTCAGGAGCTGGAACAGCATGAGGCTGGGGCGTGTCTGGTGGGATAAGGGTAAAGAGCTGAATTCCCAGGGAATATTAGCCCAGCCCACGCCCAGCCAGCTCCCCCGTGAGCCTATGCAAGCAGACGGATGACACCATTGTCTGAGCCCAGTAGGAGGTGGCGTTTAGTGGGCAGCAAGGCCAGGCTGGTGAGAGTGCCACGGAAGTTCTCAGAACTGAGCTTTGTGGTGGCCTGGGATGGTGGCTCAAGCAAGGAGCAAACGCCAATCTTGTTGGCCACAGTGCCAGTGACCACCTCGCTGCCATACACATCAAAGGTGTGGATGGGGTCTGATGCTGACTTGTAGTGGTGCGTAGGCTTCTGTTCCAGCTCCTTCCAGACAGTCAAGGAATGATCGGAGGAGGAGCTGACCAGGACACTGCCTTCCACTGCCTGCCGGGGGAGAAGAGAGCCTTAATGGGGGCCTGAGGCCCCCTGTACACCTTCCAGGCCCCAACATCTCCTGATGTCCTCTCATCACACTGGGAAGACAGGCCACCCCAAAAGTTGACAGGCTGCCACCCTGACACATCATATGAACATGTGATGTGGTCATACATAGTTAACAGTAATATGTTATGTAATTAACCTAGTTGTCACTGTCATTTGAGAATTTATTATGTGCAGGCTTTGTACCAGGCATGACCCAATAGCACATTTAACCTTAAAAACAAGCCGATGGGGCCTGTAAGGCGGAGGCTAAGGCAGGAGGATCGCCGTGAGTTTGAGGCCAGCCTGGGTTACTAGTTCAAGCCCAGCCGGTACTACAAAGTGAGACCCTGTTGCAAAAACAAAACAAAACAGCAACAGCAAAACCCAAGTCTATGGTATAGATGATGCCATTATCTCCATTTTCAGGGGTAGGGGAAAGGACACAGATTCAGAGAAGTAATCATTCCAAGGGGATATAGCATGTGTGAGCCCTAGGTTCCACTCACAGTGCCAGGAAAAAATAGAAAAAGGAAAGAAAAAAAAGAGTAATCATATCAAGGTCACAAAGCTAGCAGGTAGTAAAGCCAGGATTAACAATCAAGTTGCCCTGTAGCTCTCCTCACACTCTTGAAATGTCAGAGTTTAGAGACGCTTGGAACACAGCGGGAGTCTGCCTTTAGCAGTAGCGATGCCTGTCTGCTAGCAATCCAAGCTGCAAAGGAGAGTTCCAGTTCTCTGGAGAAATTCTCCCACGAGTAGCCCCATTCCTCCCCTCACAGACCTTGCTGAGCAGTTCCCCGAGGCCTGTGATTGAGAATGGGGTGCTGGGGCAGGGGGCAGAGCGGGATCCCCATGCCCGAGCCTACTCCTGCCCCCACCAGGACAGCCCAGCCAGGGGCATGGACTCTGCTCAGGGGTCTGGGGGCAGTAAACAGCGTCCCAGGTGAGCTTTATTTAACCTGAACTGGGTCACGGACAGGGCCTGACCCCTGATCCTCCAAGCAAGACAAATATGGACAAGGGTTACTCATTAGAACGTCTCCCTGGAGCAGCAGGGTTAGCTCTGCCCCTGGCTCCCACCCCCAGAGCCTGCCTCCGACTGAGGCTGCTGCTAAGCAGCTGGCTCCTGAATGTAAGGGACACCAGCCCAAGCCTGACCCTGGGCAGGCCTTAAGTAGAGGTAAGGGGCTGGAGCCCAGTACTGAGGAGGGAAAGGGAACCAAGCCTGTCATTACCTTTATCTGCAGAATGTCTCCCTCATGGGCCGGCCAGCCTCGCAGAACCAGGCCCGTGCGGGTATCCAGGAGCACCATGAAGCCTGAGGAGAAGCCAGCCACGACGCTACGGCCGCTGGGGCTGACTGCCAGGGAACGGACGAGCCCAGGATTCAGCCCACCACCCAGGCGGAACTCGTGCTGTAGGCAGAGGGAAACTGTGCTGAGGTGCTGCCGCCCATTGCAGCGGCTTTCCCTGAGGTCCTGCTCGCCATCCAACCCCAGGGGGCTGGAAGGCCTGGGCTTTAGGCTCTATCCAGGGGAAGAAAAATCCCAGAACTCAGCCCCATCCCAGGCCAGCATCCTGTCAGGCCACAGAGTGTTTGCTGTGAGAGACAGGTTTATCTCTCAAGAGAAATTCACAAGTACCCCGGGGACAGCAGCTGGCTTCTCTCTGTGGGTCTCCTCGTGCCAGAGCCCCAGAGAACTAGGAAAGGTTCAAGGCACCAGACCCCCTCTGACCTGCAGGCCAGGCTTCCTGCAGTCCACAAAGCGCAGGGTGGAGTCAGAGCTAGCCATGGTGATGCTGGTGTGGGGAGCAGGCACGACAGCCACAGCAGTCAGGGGTCCCCGGCTGTCTGACGGCTCCACTGTGCGAAGCGTCTTGCCTGGAAAGAAAAGGCCTGGTGTACCTGGTCCCAGAAGCCTGGTGTACCTGGTCCCAGAAGCCTATGAAAGAGCTCCTGTCCCTTCTAGCCCCTTGACTTACCTCACATCCACCTCTCATCCCCCAGGGATCTTCATAAAGTGCTAAAGACATTTCGGGACTTTTCCCACCTTCCTCCTTCCAGGGTGAGGGTGGGTTTTGATCCCCAGAGCAACCTCCTTTCTCTATACAGTACCCTCCAATAAATGGCACCTCTCTGTATCTGCCCATGTCTACCCCCGTGTCTTATTTCATCCCCTCCCTTCTTTATAATCAT
>RJWM01034126.1:0-19978 GCA_004363535.1 Dasyprocta punctata
TAATACTCATATGATTGGATCAATCTTGCATGTCTATATCTGTTAATGTAAGAAACCATTTTAAAGATAACGATGCGCAAATTGCAACCATTGTCAAGCTTCTATCTTCCGGCTTTGTAAACCTGCAATGTTGTGTATTTATGCTAGTTGTTTGCTTGTCTCCTTTGCTTGTTGTTTTTACTATATATGTCTTTTTTTTGTCGTTGTTGTTGTAGTTTTTGTTTGTTTTGTTTTTCTTCGCTCAAATAAAAAAAAAAATATATCACATGCAGACCTCTCCATAGTAAATCAGTGTCCGTTCTGTTCAACCATACGGAAAACTTCTATACCTTACTCACATCTTAATTAATTTAAAATTAATAGCAAAAGTTGTTAAGCATTTCATTTTTAAGAAATTTTATTGTTAAAATATTTAAAGTATAGGAAAATAAGTATAATACAAAAAACCTCTTTCTTCTATGTCTTTTACTATTTGAGAATAAGGTGCTGGTCCAATGGTTCATCGCCCCAAAATATTTTAGTCCAAATATCCTACAAGGAGGATATTTTCCCACATAGCCACAATTCAATCATCAAAATTATATCAACACACTGTTAATCTGAATTGCACATTGCTAGTTGTCACAATAATGCGTTTTATAGCAAAAAGATCAAGTTGGGAATTATACATTGCATTGTTTTGTTTTTCTAGACTCTTTCCATCTGTAACAGTTCCTGCATGACTATGGCATTTTGAAAGACTTTAGACTAATCATTTTGTGCACCACTTTCAGTGGTGTATTTGCTCTTTTCTCAAAATTGGAGCCAGGTTTTGCACTATTGAGGTGCATATCATAGAAATGATGTTTTCATTGCAAATTAGTAGGAATACTGCTCTTGATTAGAATTTGCCACATTCCTTGTGATCTCTTACATCGCTTCATTTATATGATTTCTGCTATTCTTATTTCTTGTGGTGTTACTCTTTTTCTCTTCCATAATTAGCAAGTATTTTACACAAAAGTAATTTGAAACTATGTAAATATTCTATTTGTGTTCAAATTTATTTTTAATCCCATATTAATTTATATCAATATGGACTCATTTATCTATTGTCATTTTTTATGTGGATGCTCAAATCCCTTGAAATTTAGCCAGAAAAGACCCATTCAGACTGACTTCTGTGTCCTTTTAACACATCTCCATCGCTCTTTGAACACTTAATTCCTTTCTGGTGTAATAAGATATTCCAGGATCAGTTGATCTCTTTCCTGATATTGATCATTACAACCTTGCTGAAAGGATCTTGGTTGCTGTAGGAAAAGAAAGGTAATTATAAGCCGTGTTCTGGTGGCTAAGTTGCTAACTGGTATTGGCAATTTGGTGAGTGTCATGTCTTATATGAGGGATGTTCCTCTAAGTCCTTTTGTGTTGGGAAAGTGATTGGCTCATGGTGGTGCTATAGCTGATTTGTAAGGAGCTGAGGACCACCCCGCCACTAGGAAGGTGACCTGCAAGGGAATGTCTCCCTCCTTGGCTCCTTCCTTCTCTCTTTGCTTCTGGCTGTTAGGATGTGAGCAGCTTTCATTCACCCAGATTATCTCACTACAGCAGTTCTGCCTTGGAGCCTGCTGTCCAGGGTCTTCAGCCGTGACCCCAAATGAACTTCTCCTCCTTTAAGTTACACAGGTATTGGATACTGCATCTCAGCCTTATGAAAGTGACTAAAACACTCTTACATGACACTGGAAAATGTGTTTAAGTATGGGTATGCATACATATTTACTTAAACCTATATTTCTAATTCTATAATTTATTCATCAAAGGTAACTTATAATCCATAATTTTATCTCCTATTCTAAGTGAACATAATTTTAATTTTCAGAATGACTGTATATACCTTCTTCAAAATAGAGAAATCTGATTCCTAGTTTTCTCAGTATAACCATTAATATAATCAATCTTCCTCCGTGCCACCAACCTCTGATTGCAACTGCTTACCGCTCCCCTCACACGCCTGTGCTTCCCACCGGTCCTGGCTTCTCTCTCCTCATCCCACGCTGCCTCCCTACATGACTGCTCTGTTCTGATTCTTCTTTAGTGCTGATTGCTCAAGTCAGGCAGAAATACCCAGCTGAACCTTTTCAACTCTGACACCCCATAGTTACTTGATACTGAGGTTACCACCAGCGTCTGCTCCCCTGTAGCATTCACAGTAACCTTTACTCACAGTCACTAGTTATGTTATCACATATGGCTAACAGCTTAATGCAGAAGTGTTGGAATGCCACTTCTAATATTTTTTTTACAAATATTGTGGGTTTTGATTGGGGATCTCCTCTAATGGGAGCGCTTTTTTTTCTTTATTTCTCTATTGAATTGATCCCTCTTGGGGGAAAGCTTCATGTTGCGAATAACTCATTTAGACAACCACATCAAAGGTGCACCTGCTTCTGGATGACGGCCAGTGCGAACCTAAGGATGCAGCATGAATAAAGTGGGAGGTGAGTTTTCCACCTCTAATTGAGATCTAAGAAAACTCAGCGACAGCCTACGAGAGATGCAAAGTACAAACGGCAGACACAGACTGATGGAGAATCCTGACTCTCAGAAACAGCATAAGATAAGAAATGTGTGTAATTTTTCAGAAGCAAGTTTTGGTTAATTCATTACATACCAACAGGGAAATACCAGGCATCCTATGTTGGGCACCAGCCTCTGGCCATTATGTGGATCTTGTGTTGACCCTGTTTGTCTGTGCCATGTCACACCACTCATCCCCACTGAGGACAGCTCCTCACTGGACTCCAGTTCCCGTATTGCATGGACACTGTCCTGATTGTGACCTGCAACATACTGCAAAACTGGAGAGTTCACAGATGGAGTTAAAGTGAAGAGAAAAAGAAGGGAACTTAAGTGTTAGTATAGTTAGAGATTTAAAATCTAAACTATTATTTTCTACTCTCCCTTATTTCTTTCATATTTTAATAGTAAGCTATGAATTATTTTTTAAAATCATTTCAGGGATAATCTACACACACACACACACACACACACACACACACACTTGGAAATTTTTAAATACATAGTTATTGAATACACACTATTTCTCAATATGACAATCTTTTTATGCTTTAAATATCAGTGAATTATCCAATCCTATATTCCTTATACTTTATAACCAGAATATTAGTTTCACATATGAACATAGGTTCCTTTTGTATTACTTAGTTTTTGAGATTTATAAAAATCTTACTGAGTTTGTTGTCAATTTTCTTCTTTTTTAAATGTGCATTTCCTCCTTTCAGAAGTTAATCCTTTTAGAATTATTTAATTGAAATGGCAAATTTCCCTTTGGCTTTTGTTTGTTTTGTCTCTTCATGTTTTCTTGATGATAGTTTAGCTAATTATAGAATTCTGGAATGAGAAGTATCTCTGTTAGCTCCTCAATATTGTGAAAAATTTTGAACTTTCTTACAAGAATTTATTAATCCCTCTCTCCGATTTACACCATATTTTCAACTTCTGCTTAGTTTATTCCTCTTTCAGAGTGTCTGCTTCATAGAGATATTTGATAAAAATCTACTGAATAAAAATCTCTTTCACTGCCAGTGCCTCACTCCCCAGATCACAGTAGAGAGTGTGCCTGAGAATGGAAAGGAGCTCTGTGTGTGTGTGTCCTCGCCGACACCTACTATAGCTAAACATCAGGACTTTCACCCATAGCTTTCACACAAGCAGACCAGGTCATACATTCAGAACCAAGAGGTCCCTTCCAAGAAGGTGACTTTCATTAGCTCTAATTTGTAAAATGTTCTCAACTGAAGCTTAAAATAGCTTAGGCAAATTAGCCAGATACATTTTTCAAAACCAGATATGCATATTTTGAAAGATAATCAGTTATATTTAATATAAATGCTATATTCTATCTAATCAAAAAGCCCTTCACTACCAAACATTTCCAGAAAAATATAACATGGAGTCAGCTTAAATTTTATAATTTTTTAATAAAGACATTTATATGTAGATTAATAATAAAATAATTGTCTTATTTTTAATCATACTATGTTATTTTTACTAAACCATATTCTGCTACTCTACCAGAGAAATGTCTACAGAAAATAGTTGCAGAAAGGGAGCAATATCCATCAAAATCCATGAAGAAGGGCACCGACCTCTTACTAGACACGTACATTCCCACCTGTGTTGGCCAAAACTTAAAAAGTAAAATATTTACTTAGCAAAGAAACATATTTGTATGAGTCTTACTCTTCTAAATATTATTTTATTTGAAGGTACTTGTTTTGGTGTCAAACACTACCTAAATTAAATGTTTATTTCTATCATGACTAAACAAATGTTTGTTTTTGGCTCAATCTGAATGCACAAATGTTCTTGCAAATGTTCCATAGGCCAGCTGCTACTAACATTCCTTTGTAAACTTTCTCAGCCAGGAATTTTGTTTCCACTAGCTGCCTATTGGAAGACCTTTGTAAAATATTGATCAGGTAGAACATTGTTCATGTTTTCAAATGTATACTGTTCATTACATTTTTAGTTTTCCATGCATAAAATGTTTGATCTTTTTGATTAGTGAATGAAATCATTTAAAAATAAATAATTGGAGAGGAAAGTACCATGCTTAGTGAAACAGGAGTAAAAATAAAAATAATAAAAGTCATTTATTTGATAAAATGCGGTAAGAAGACTGGTATCTAAAATTATGGCATATCATTTCCTGTGGTAGTTGATAATGTAAGTAAGTCTAGCAGGGTTCATTTTTATAAACTTTATATAAGGGGAAAGGAATTTAATACAGATGGCTAGTTACAAGTCTGATGAGATGACTGGGGATAAAAGGCCCAAGCAAGCATCTATGTTGATTGTCAGAATAATACCACAGAACTGTCCTCCAAGGAAAACCCTGTTGTCTACTTCAGTGAAGAAACTTGGAAATAGAGAAGCTGCCCATCTATCTACTGACTCTACCTCAATCAGGATACAGAATCGAAAAATTGAAGTATAAAATTTCCAGGATCAAAATTTCCCAATCTTGACATTGACAACAAAACCCACTAGACACTGAACAGCAGGTCCCTTGTTCCAGTGCTGCTGAAATATCACACACATCCCTAAAAATGTCTGTGAGTAAATAAAAAATCAGAATATGTGTATCGCATACATCTTATATATCTCATAAGGATGTGTCACCTTGACAAGAGCTGAAATTAACTGCAAAGAGTCCCAGGAAATTTAGATTTATAACCTCTAGAATGAAGCAGGTCCTGAAGTAGAGGGTTTGAAATTGAATTTCTTATGCCAAGCTGAGTGTTGCCGGGATTCAGATAAAAAAGACTAATTTATGAACTCCAAATTTCAGTTTTATGATTGTGTTTGACACTAAGTGCAAATCTATCAGATAATGATGCAAATTTACATTTTGAATTACTAAGTGAGGCTACCCAGTGATTCAAACAAAATATATTCGTGAGCCATTGTACCATGTTGATTTAAATGGTTCTCTTTTGATAAGAACAACTTAGATTGCTGCTTTACATTATATAACCCATCATTATTTTAATAAATATTTGACCTTATGTTAATTATGAAATTATTCAAATACATATGCTCATCAGGAAGCATAGACAAGTACAACTACCATTTCTTATGTATTCCTTCCATAAACTGCTTCCTAGAATTCATCTAGACATCTTCCAGTACATACTGTATGACTAAGAAGCCAGCAACTGTGCTATTTAGTTTTGCTCAGTGAATTTACAATTATTGTCTGCATTTTTTTTAACCTGAGCATCTTGATAGGAGTCACATAAACTGTGAAAATCTGTGTCAAAATATTCATAGTATCATTCTACATGGTATTGCACTGGTACAGTGATGAAAATATGCAGATATACTTTGTACAGCAGAGTACAGTAGACATAAAATGCACATAGTAAATAGTGGGGCATAAACTTCACAAAACCCTGAATGGTACTTTGTTGACATGTTTGACAATTTCATGTGTGTAGAGTATATTGTGATAGCATCTTTCAAATGGAAGACAAACTGTTGTCCTTCAGCTTGGTATGTTGTTGTAATATATTTCTCAAAGATCTGGTGTATCTATCATCCTTCCATTTGATGCAAGCCTGAGAAGTTTCTTCACATGGCTCAGACTACGGTGCAAAGAATCTATCACCCTGTTTTATGAACTAGTAGATCCACTGGTACTCAAAGAGTCTATGGAATCTCAGGAAGCCCTAAGGAGCTTGTTTAAAAGCCTGTAGAAAAATAATCACTTAATGATTGTGAAGCAAGGATTAATATTTCCAACAGTTCTTTCTCATTTTTAAGAATTATTTGCTATTGGGTAATGCTAGAATCTGTAAAAGTATCCCAGTACTCCTTATAATCAGAAGACTAGATCTGTAATTCAGACATGAATTTGCCCCATTTCATTTCCAAATGAATTTGGAAAATTTGCAATATATATTATACATACATATATATATATAATATATATATAATATATATATAATTTCACATATATATCTATATCTCAGGAGCATAAAGCATGCAATGAAAGAATATTTAAATCAGATTTTAACAGGTTTTAAAAGTTCAATTAAATTACTAATTCTAGTAGATCATACTCCTAAAGAAACTAATTGTTCTGTATTCTACCTCATCATCACTCACTCTTCATATAAATCCTCATGTGCCAGCTAGGCTATACATGTGACTACACAATGTGTACACCTGCCACGTGTGGTTCTGTTACCTCAGTTCAGCTTCAATCACAAAAGGCACTAAAGGGCACTGGAAAATGCGAAACATCCTGGTGTCAAATTTATATCTAATTATTTACTTTGCACCAAAGGAAAGGCACTAAGGTGTAAAACAATTGTGATTCATGATGAGTGGTTAACGATTTTGTCAATAGTGTTTTGACGGAACGTATCAGAAAGCTGGTGCCAAGAATACATGAGGAATTCGTACATGAATAACCCTCTTGAATCTAGGATGTTAGAATAGTTATGTCCTATGTGAATAATCACTAAAGGGCCCATATTTTCCTGGACAGCCAGGTAAACAAGATATGCTATCCTCCAGATATCGCTCAATTTCCTTAGTAAAACAACTATGATTACTTCAATGAACAAATGAAAAACTGGCCATGTGTTCAGAGATGGAAATAATGCATGAGTTCAACAATTGAACATCACCTCATGACATAAACCTAGTAACTGGTACAGTTATGTGTCTAGGGTGCCAAAAGCAAATTTCAGGACAGCTTGCCTAAATCACTCTAAATGGAAGGGCACACAGCAAGAAAACCGAGTCTAATCAATAGAATTCTCTATCACTCAATGTGTAGCAGGCCCACATACATTAAACTGAATTACATGATAGATTTTTTTTAGAGCAGAATATATTTACTGAGAGAAAGAAAGTTTCTGTCTCAAAGAGAAACAGAAGGGGTCCCGAGTGGATTGCGTACATGATAGTTTATATCAGCTACTGAAATTGAAAACGTGATTAAAAACTTACCAACAAAGAAAAGCCCAGGTCCTGATGGATTCACAGCTGAATTCTACAAGCAATTTAGAGAAGATTTAATGTCAATACTTCTCAAACTCTTCAATGAAATTGAAAGGGAAGCAATCCTCCTTAACTCATTCCTGTAGGCTTTACTGATACCAAAACCAGAAAAAAGACCCAACCAAAAGGAGAACTATAGCCCAATCCCTCTAATGAACATCGATGCAAAGATTCTTAATAAAATACTGGCAAATACAATGCAACAAATCATCAAGAAGATAATATATCATGACCAAGTGGGATTTACCCTAAGAATGCAGGAATAGTTTGACATATGCAAATGAAAAAATGTAATACACCACATCAACAGAGACAAAGACAAAAATCACATGATCATCTCAATAGATGCAGAAAAAGCTTTTGATGAAGTCCAACACTTATTCATAATAAAAACTTTACAGAAACTTGGAATACATGGTATCTATCTCAAACTGATAAAAGCCATCTATGACAAATCAACAGCCAACATTATACTAAATGGACAAAGAGCGAAAGCTTTCACTCTAAAATCAGGAGCAAGACAAGGATGCCCACTATCACCACTCCTATTCAATATAGTTCTGGAAACATTAGACAGAGCAATTAGACAAGAGAAAAAATAAAAGGAATAAGGATAGGAAAGGAAGAAGTTAAAGTATCACTATTTGCAGATGACATGATACTCTACATAGAAGACCCTGAAAACTTCACCAAAAGGCTTCTAGAGTTAGTAAACAAATTACTAACTCTAGAAGTGTAGTTGGATACAAAGTCAACACTCGAAAATCAATAGCATTCCTGTACACAAACAGCAAACTCACTGAGAGAGAAATTATGGAAATAACACCTTGCACAATAGCATCCAAAAAATTGAAATACTTAGGAATGAACCTAGCAAAGAACGTGAAAGACCTATATGCTGAAAAGTATAGTACTTTTAAAAAGGAGATTGAGGAGTATATTAGAAAATGGAAAGATAGTCCTTGCTCTTGGTTAGGAAGAACCAACTTTGTGAAAATGGCCATACTCCCAAAACTGATATACAGATTTAATGCAATTCCAATCAAAATACCATTAGCATAACTTACAGATCTAGAGAAAACGTTCTTAAAATTCATTTGGAAACAGAAGAGACCTGGAATAGCAAAGGCAATTCAGGGCAACAAAAGCAAGACAGGAGGCATCTCAATCCCTAATTTGAAATTGTACTACAAAGCTACAGTGATAAAATCAGCATGGTACTGCCAAAGAAATAGACTGGAGGATCAATGGAACAGATTAGAAGATGCAAATACAACTACAAAGACACTAAGCTACCTTATATTTAACAAAGGGGCTAAACTTGTTCACTGGAAGAAAGATAGCCTCTTTAATAAATGGTGTTAGAAAAATTGACTTTCCATATGTCAAAGACTGAAACTAGACCCAGGTCTATCACCATGTACTAAACTAAAGTCAAAATGGATCAGTGATCTAAACATTAAAATAGAACCACTAAATCTACTGGAAGACAAGGTAGATAGAAATCTTGAATCTACATAGCAGAAGGCAAAGAGTTCATGAACAAAACACAAACCACAGGAGAAGTACTTCAAAGAATCAACAACTGGGATCTCATCTTATTAAAAAGTTTTTGCACTTCAAAAGCAACCACCAACAAAGTGAAAAGAAAACCCACAGAATGGGAAAGAATGTTAGCTAACTGTCCCTCAGACAAAGGACTTATATCCGGAACATATAAAGAATTGAAAAACATCAGGTCCCCCAAATTCAAAGGCCCAATCCAAAAATGGGCATCTGAGATGAACACGCCCTTCTCAGATGAAGAAATACAAATGGCAAATAAATACATGAAGAAATGCTCAACATCACAGGTCATTTGAGAAATGCAAATTAAAACAGCATTGAGATTCCATCTCACTCCACAAAGATGGCTTCCATCAAGAAATCAACTGGTAACAAATGTTGGTGGGGCAGGAGGAAAAAGTTACACTTTTCCACTGTTGGTGGGAGTGTAGGCTGGTGCAGCCATTGTGGAAATCAGTGTGGAGAAACCTCAAAAAAACTAATTGTGGAAGTCCCATTCAATCCAGTTATTCCCCTTCTGGGTATTTTCCCAGAAAATCTGAAACTGTCTTGTCACAGAGATATATGTGCACCCATGTTTATAGTAGCACAATTTGTGATAGCTAAATCTTGGAAAAAAACAAAATGCCCATCAACTGCAGAATGAATGAAAAAGATGTGGTTTTTTATGCAATGGAATATTGCTCAGCTATAAAAAGGATGATCTTGAGGCTTTTATAGGTAAATGGAGTCAACTTGAGATTATACTCATAAGTGAAATAAATCAGACTCACATTTGTAAATAGCATATTGTCACCCTAGTGTAAAAAATAAATAATAATAATAATAATAAACTGAAAGAGTAATAAGATCCAAAATGTACAATAAGTATTTTAATAATACAAGGGAAAGAAAGTGCTCAAATTAAAGAACAGCTGGGATGGGGAAAGGAGAAATGGAAGAAAGGAAAAGATTATATACATGTAGGTATATCCATATAACTGTATGCATGTTTAAGTGTACAAGATAGATGACTATACTAATAATTCTGTTAGTTCATCAAAAAGAATAGTTTGTGTTGTCATTATTTGATTGTCTGATCATTTTTTATGCCTAGATCTTGTAACCTGAGCAACTACTTCTAAGATAACAATATGCAATATGTTAACTAGTGTTGATTTCTTACTTTTTTTTTGAAATTCTGTATTATTTCTACCCTTTGTTTTGTTTTTGCTTTTTAAAATAAAATTTAAAAATAAAAATAAAAAATGAATTGCCATCATTTATAGTAATATACTGTTAATCTATACATAATTTCATTTCACCAAGAAGAATGTGTTGAACAAAAAATATTTGCTAATATTAACTATTGATAAGTTAATATATTCACTTTAAGAATATTTTAAAATCCTCACTTTACTTATGGCAGTCCAAACTATAAGACTATAAATGTGAAACTGAACTGTGAATTTGTCTACTGCTTTTTGATGAAATAAAATGGTCCTTTGCCATCAGTAGTGTTATAGGGGATATGTATTTAATATTAAATGAATAAATGCAGTGAATGGTGACTAGATTCCACATCTGGCTTAAAGTTTCACTTTGTAGTTTAAACTTGGGTAGATCTCTCTCTCTTTCTCTCTCTCTAGCTCTCTAAATGTATAGCTTTCTGTATTGAATATAGATTGGCTTAGTTCCCACTTTGAACATAAAATCATATTTACAGGTGCGTTTGTATTAAGCATTTCATTAGAAGTTGTATTGGGAGAGTTGGTAGACTTATCCCATTGTGCTGAATATACCTTACAGTAGATTTTTAATAATGACTAGCACAATATACAGTCACACTCAACCTCACTTCTCTGTGCTTTCATGTTACTTCTTTATAGAGCAAATTAGCAGAGTTACCTCTTGGTGCAACTTGGCTCCGTAGACTGGTTGGCAGGAAAAGGTCAGTACTGTCCAGTTAAAATTTTATTTTAAATCCACAACTCCTATTAAAAAAAATACTTAAAAACTGTGTCAAATTTCCCAGCCTTCTAAAACATACATACATACTTTTGATGTATATTCCAGAGACTCTTACAACTGCTACTTCTTATGAATATTTTATAGTTTTCTTTTTGTAGAGGAATTATTTCAGTCACATAAACTTGTAAAGAATTTGAGCTTGGGATTCCTATGACTGTCATAAATGAGGAATTTTTTTTTTTAATGAACAGAGTGTAAGAATTGAGCCTTCTGAAGGAGGCTGTCTATTACCTGTCTGACATTTACAGAAACTTGATTAACTGCCCCACTTCATCTGTGCTAACATTGTGGAAAGGCATGCTCTTTTTCTCATTTACTAAATGAATTTTCATCACTCCCTAGGTTGTGTCATAATTACACGTGACATTTGAGTTTGTTGCAAATAACCAGCTATGATTCAAAAGTGTCTTGAAAGTGGCAATGTCTTTGACGTGAGTTAAAAGTTATCTTTATTAGGATTGGGGTTCAGTGTTTTTTAATGTCCTTGGAAATAACTATGGATTTCACTTTAATACAATACCTGTGACATAAACCATTTCAATTCTCTATTTCTTTTCTCAGTACTGCTTTTTAAATTTCTTGCATATTTGTCTCTCAATTCACAGAAGAAAAAATTCTAAGATACTTTTAATGAGGGTTAGGTGGTTATATAAGTATTTTCAAATAATACCTATGAGTTATGAAATTTTTCCTATTGATAAACTTGAGTGACAAATTACTTACAAACAGAGCTGTTCAAATGCAGTGATAACATCTGAATATTGAAAAAAGTTAATTATACACAAAAGCACAGTGATTAAATAATTGTTTATTTTTATTGAATATTAATGGAGTAAATATGTGTTTTTATTAATTAGTTAATTGTATATTAATAAATATTAATAATATGCAAGTAATCCCTGTAACCTATAAATTTATTAATATTTCACGATAGTGTATGCTTATAAATGTAGTGACTCTCTGGAAAGAGACATAAGGGAGTTGTAAATACTTTACATCTTTGAAGGACTAAGTGCTTTTTGGTTGGAACAGAAAGGCTAGGGACTTTGAGGAGTCCACTGTTTCTGCTTAACTGTTTATTAATTCAGTGTGGGTGGAGACATATTGGATGGAGATATATTACAGATATTAAAAGTTCTTACCAAGGTCCTCCCTTAATGTTGAAAATGTTGAAGAGATATTTTTATGTTTATTTCCTTTCTAAAATTCACTGATAATAAAAAAGTAAAGAGAAAAAATTGATAGCAAGTGAAAATTACAATCAAAATACATCTGTAAAATAGAACGTCTTTGCCCAAATTCATAGGATTCCTTAGACTGTTACCTTCTTGGCGTCAGGTAGGACACAAATTTTTCTAAACATGGTCTTGGAATGCTTATCCAATTCATTTTGCATCTAAATGAAATAGTACTCTGTGAAAGAAACAAGAAATACCCTTACATGATTTCAGTCTAGTACAGTAAGTTCCCAACTTACAAATGAACTATTTTCTTGAAGGATGTTATAAGTCAGATTCATTTGTAAGGCCAACAAAGTGAGTTTTATACATTTTTGACACAAATATACAATATAAAGCAATAAAACACACACAAAACCACTATACACTATGATACTGTACGGTAAGCCTACAGCAGCACAACTATGCCAATGTCTAGCAGACACGTGAGCTACTTCTGTGATATATTCACATCTACGAATGTTCATAATGTGATTTCCATTAGTGTCTGTGAAATTTTGCAACTCAAATGTTCGTAAGTTGCAGACTTACAGAAAGATGTGAAGGAAAGATAAAGAAGGAAAAATGTAGTCTGCTCTCTGGTATTGACCAGAGACAGCTAAGCAAATGCAGATTGCAAATCATTACAACTATACAAGTAAATTGACATGTCCACCATAGTCACGTTATACCAGTCAGCTTTCCTTTCTCTGAGACACGATACCCAAAGCCTACAATTTAAAAGAAGAAAGGCTTAATTTGGCCCATGATTTCAGTTTTCAGAAGATTCAGTACACGGTGGGCGAGTGCCAAGGCAGAAACATCATGGTAAAACTGTGTGTTGTGGCAAAGTTGTTTAGCTCATGGCAGCCAGAAAGCAAAAGAACAGGAAATGGACCATATGTAGTATGAAAAGTCACAAGTCCTAAACCTACCCAGACACTCCAAGATGGGTGGTCTGCTAAGATGTAGGCTTTTCTTAATCAAATGAAGTTGAAAATTCATAGTTAATGGTTACACTTACCAAACTCATTGCAGATTTAGAAAATGAAGGAGGTCTATGCCTCTGGGACAAAGATGTCACAAAGTTAGGAAACATTATTAAAGAAAAATATTGCAAAGTAACATTGCCAATTTGAACCTCTTAATCTGCACAATTCCTGTGCAGTGCTGATTTGAAGAGAATTGTCCTATTTCTGGAAAATAATGACATTAAAGGAACCAATTCTAGACCAATCCAGAAATATACTTTTAACTGTAAAATTTGGAAGAGTACTTAGCTCCCCAAATCTCCAGACATATATTTCTTTCTACTCTCAACCAAACTAATTATCACGTTAGATTTATGGGAAATTTTTTTTCTCAAAGACAGAATGCAGGATATTAAAGATGATAAGCAATATAAAGAGAATGGATATGATCTGACAGACACATAGAAAACAACTAGAGAGAAGTAAAATGATCAATAGAGTTGAAATGAAAGCAATTTCACAAAGACCACGCACAGTGTCTTTAACAAGTTCTATGAAACAAAATAAAATTAAAACTAAAGAGAGCAGAGATAAAAATATTATACATATAAAATAAAAGGGGGGTCCAAATACACTTAATTTATATTCATTAGAAATGAAAATAAACAGAAGGAACAAAGATAAATTTATATACACTCACACATATATACACATACACACACACATAAATAACTGTTGAGATAATCAAATAAAGAAACTGTATTCCAGGAAAATACGATGCAAAATGATTCATTACTAAATATACCCTGATGAAGTTAGTAAACTTCAAGTATAAAAACCTGCAGATAATAGGAAAATAAGTCACTTACTTGGAGGAAAGAAATCAGTCTAAATTAGGCTTTCAGTTTCCAAATTTCAATGACAAAAATATAATCAACCTTCTTTACAAAATTGCTGAATATTGTACTTATGTGATCAATAAAATTGTCATTCACATATAAAAACAAGGACAGTCTTGTCACAGCTTGCCAGGATCCATTTATGCTTGTACTTCTTAATTGGTCTTAAAAGTACCCTTTTTTCCTTTCCAAACATGCTCTGATTTGCACCATACATTATATTGTCATACAGTATTAAACTTTACTTGCAAAAAATGACATTCTATTTTCTAAAAAGTGTAAAGAAAGTTTAGAAATAGTAAAATAAGTGTGTCAAAAAAGAAATCTTCACTTGCATACCAATAACAAACAGAAATCTGAAAAAAAATTAAAAAATAAATATTTCTTTGTTATGAGAGAACTGAGACAATAGAGTGAATTACCACTCTGAAATCTGCAGAATTGCATAAATTTTGTGAATGTTAGCCAAGAGCCGATGCAGAGCACAAGTCACAGAAGCCATACACTGGTGGGCACAGTTAAAATGATAGCTTTGATCAGTGGCTCAAGGCTGAATGTAGTTTAGCACGAAAGTGAGGAACTCCTCAGGGCTCTGGTTTTATGGGGATTCACACACTTTCATTGGCTCTATCTGAAGGAATTCCTACTTGGTTCATTATGTGGAATGCCAAGAAAAAAGTGTTTAGAAACACATTCGTCTCAAATTCTGTGATGATAATGGTGGTATCATTTTAGTGTGTGTTGTCCACTCTCTTCAAGCTGAGAAGACTGACTTAACTTCAAGGAATTAAAATAAATCATGAAGTATTATTTTAAGTATTATATGTAAAGAAACAAATGGAAATAAGTCATTATGTCCATATGTCATGTTAAATTATCTGTTTCTTCTGGATTGCAAAGTTCACCTCTTTACAAAAGAAAAATAAACCTTTTCCCAATACATGTAAAATCATATATGATCATTTTATAACATTTTAAAGTCTGATTTCCAGAGTTATTCATTTTTGAATCAGTATATTCAAAAGTTTTTGAAACATTTCAATACATGACCTCAATGCATACATACACATTCAGAAGTTTACTTAATAAAAATACTCGATATTTTAGAAAATTCTCTGAATTGTTTGATAAATATTGTTATGTACATATGATATATCACAGTGTATTATGTATCACACAGTTACAGAGGCTGCAAATATGAAATCTGTAAAACTGATGTACCAGTTCAAGACTAAAAACTGAAAGCTGTGAAGAGTGTGTCAATTCAAGTCCAAAGATCAGCAGCTGGTGCAGAGCCAGGAAGAGTTCTTGCCCCAGTTAGAAATGTTAGGTAGAAACATTCTCTTTTATTTAGAGAGGAGGAAAAGTCTTTTGTTGTTCCACTGATCAAATGAGGTGCACTCACGTTATGGGGAGGAGTCTGTTTTCCTCAGGTTACTACTTTAAATGTTGCTCCCATCTAAAAACATCCGCATTGAAACACCAAGACTAATATTCCACTAAATATGTGGGCACCCCATGGCTCAGTCATGTGGACACATATACATTAACATTCAGAAATTTTTCATTCCATTGAAAAATTCTTTTGGTAATATTCTGTCAGTAGCTAAGTTATTTGTGCCCCTCATCAAAATATTCATACTTTTTGCAGGATTATTATTGCTTAACTCTCAGGATTTACTTCTGTGCAATGCATGATGCTCCCCATCACCTTTCTGAAGCAGTTGTTAAGCTACTTACATGATAAAATAAAGTTATCTGCACAGAATTAGATGCAGAATCCCTTCAGAAATCTCAGTAAAGATAAGGGAGCTTATTATGTGTAGATTTTATTTTCTTCTGACATACATCACAAAAGGAAAGAAATCAGAGTGGCTTTCCCTAGAGGAATCTGATAGCCTTTAGCAAGATTAAGAATAATGAATAATGTTTTTTTAAATTTAGTTATTCTGTTATCCCCAGATAATACTGTTAAATTTGATATTCTCCAACTAATTATAACAACAATAATAGAGATAATATAAAAAAATTAAGAAAAGCATGTAAAAAAGAATTCCTACACTTTCTTGTAGCCATACTTACCACAGGGTACAGAAAAACAATGAATCTGAGAAACATACACTGACATAATCTTTTTCTCATTTCTCATGTTATCACAACACAAATAATCAATGTGAAAGAGCTACATGACCTGCACAAGAGGACTATTCACTGAGTGCCTGTAGACGTTAAACTATTTAAACTTTACAGCAATTATTCATGTAGTTATCCCTAATTTTATTTTACTAATGAGGAATCTGAGTGGGAGAGGTGGCATACTGTAGCCACTATCAGCAAGAGGTGAGGCCAGAATTTTATTCAGATCTGTCTTCTCTGAAACCTGTTACACCAATTCATATTAGAATTTTCCCTCACATGCCTCTAAAAACAGATAAAAGTCAATCCTAGTATTTCATCTAACATTGACATCAGCTAACACTTTACAGAATATTTTATTACAAATCTCATGAAAATTGAGGTCCATAAGTTCAGAGTTAGGCCTTATAGTAATGCCTTCAGAAATAAAATCAAACATCAAAATTACTTAGTTTTCAATGATTTTTCTCCACTGACTATCTCAGGGCTCTTGATTTATCTTACATAGTAAGTCTCATCAAATATTCTTTGAGAAAAACTTTGGAAGTGTAGAGCTTTTTTGTATTTTTGAAAACATTATTCATTAACACTAGCAGCAATGATTTATTGATACAGTAATATATACTTATACTTCTTTGAAGGGAAAATAAAATTCTAAACCAGTCTATATTGCATTTTACAGTGTATTTTATCTCAATGGAATTTGCTATCAGAGACTCACTCAGAAGTCCCCTCATAGCTATTCCTGCCAAGAACTAGCAATGAAAATCTGGTACCAGATGTCTGTTAGGGTGTCCCTGCATGTCTGAGTGTAGAATATAATCTCATTTTATGCACTATTCTAATATCTTCGTTTTCTTCTTGTTCAGCAGTGAAGCCTGTGGAGAACTGGAAAGCAATGTTATTTCCTGCAGTTCACCATCTGTGAACCAAGTTTTTTTTTTTTTTTTCTCATGATTCAATGCAATGCTTATACTATTCAAATTTTTCCTACATTGTTATGTTTCATCTTAATCTGTAAATTGTTCAATGTGCAAGTGTACATAAATGCAAATTTATTTGGCAAAATTTTCAGAAAGAAGAAAGTCAAAAGCATATGAAAGTGTGTGATAAAAATGTTCAGTTATAAGAGGTAAAGTGATCCTACAGATTTTCTTTGTTGGTCAAAATATATAAAAATATAGGAAAACACCAGAATTCATAGTAGATATTGACTTAAGCATGTGGCAGCATGTAAGAAGTATTGACTTGTTAGTCTAGGTCGATTTGAGAGACCTCCAGTCAACAGACTCAGTGTTACCAAAAATTCACTTTTAAAAATAACCACAAAACGGAAAAAGCCAAAGCACATGCCAATTTTGTTATTGAAGCTAATCGAGGAAACATGTTTCAGATGCAGCAATGACTATGCACACCAGGCCAAAGATGACTTTGTGATAAAAGATATTGATTAAAAGTAGAACTAGGTGGCAATCACTAGCTATCACTGCTGCTTTTATGATATATCATTTTTGAAAAAAATCCCATACTGCCAAAGTCCTTGTCTGATTCCATAACTTTAAAGAAATGCACATCTTGAAATTTGCTGCTTGTACACAAAAAAAGAACACTTCACTGATTTGTCTTCTGATAAATTTGACTGATTTGTCATCTTATTTTGTTATATCATGTGTACTCTGATACACAACTTTATCGCTAGCTATATTTACTACAAGTAACCAAGTACATTAGATAACCTATTTATTTGAATACATATAATAATTGATTACAGAGTCAGAGCAATATCATGCCATGCTAATTTTTCATGTTGAAGAGTGATCACTTAAATAAGAAAATAGCTGCAATAAAGATACACAACCAGGAGATGGATAGAAGGAGGAAAGAATGGAGAGGAAAGTAGATTTGTTACATACATGCACCAGCTATTCATGATGAATGTAACCATTATGCACTGCAAGTATACACTAATAAAAATTAAAATGTAAAAACTACAAAAATATTAAAATACATTTTGATACTGCAATATGTTTTACCTAATGAATGTGAATACTGTTTTTTTTTTTTTTTTTTTTTTTTGTGGCACTGGGGATCAAACTCGCAGCCTCACGCCTGCCAGACAGGTGTTTGAGCCACTGAGTCAAACTCCCGGCCCTAGTTTTTTTGAGGCAGGGTCGCACTATGTAGCTCAGGCCGGCCTTGCTCTCGCATTGTAGCCCAGGCTGGCCTCGAACTCACAATGCTCCACCTACCTCAGCCTCCCGAGTGCTGGGTTTAGAGGCGTGCGCTACCACACCCGGCTGAATACTTTAAAAAAAAAAAATCCTTTGACATTTCCTTTAACTTATTCAAGGTTTATTAATTTTTGAAACTTTTTTTGAATTATCTTATTTGGTATCTTTGGACTCCCTGTTCAATTAGAATTTACAGAATACAGAATGTTCTTAATAAACAATTAGCAGACTAATGATTGAATGAAAGTGAATAAACCTATGAGTGTGTGAATGGGAAAAAGTTTTCAAAGCTACATAATTTTAGGAACACGCTGGAAAATGTTGAGGAAAAGTATGAAAATTTTACAATATTTATAGCATATTGATGTGGATATTTTACATTGCTATTAATTAATATTTGCAATGGACACACACATCACTGAAATGAGAGAAATTTGCCTAACTTGAATATGTAAAAGACAAAGCAAATTTAGATCTCAAGTTACATCAGAAAAATTTATCTCCGTTCCAAAGTAGGTATATTACAAGAAATCTGGCAATATAATAAACCTAACAAATGCCAACTATTACAGAGAAAACGTCGTTCAGTACAATGAGCAGACATGCAAACTAGAAATCCTTAGGGTCCAAAATAGAAAGGAAGAAAGACATCACAGTGGTAGGAAGCAGCTTAGACGGCAGTCAATTCTATATCATTGCAGATGTTGATAATCAAGTTTTCTGTTCTAAAACTCTTAATGGAAAATACTTGAAAATGAGTTGGTAGTAGATTTGAATCTAGTGCCAAGGCTACCTCGTCAAAGATACTTGTTAAAGAGTTTCAGTTTGGAGAACAGAAATTAGTGGATTTTTTTTTTTTTTTTTTTTTTTGCGGCACTGAGGATTGAACTCACAACCTCGCGCCTGCCAGGGCAGGCGCTTAAGGCACTGAGCCAAACTCCCGGCCCTGGTTTTTTGAGGCAGGTTCGCACTATGTAGCTCAGGCCGGTCTTACGCTTGCGTTGTAGCCCATGCCGGCCTCGAACTCACAACGCTCCGCCTACCTCAGCCTCCCGAATTAGTGGATTTTTGAAGATTGCCTGTTAATTTACATTTTAGGCCATAGACACAGATAGCTAGACTTTTCGATCATCACTTTTACAATGAATAAACACAAAACATTCTGCGTTGTCTTCTAATCTTGGTGACAATGGCATATTAAGGAAATTAGAGGCATTAAAATAGCAAAACAGTTTGGGAAGGGGTCTAAAAATAAGTCCAAGATACTTTCTGTAGTATGATGTATAAGTGAAATTTTTTGTCTATTTACAAGATGTGAAGAGACATGCCACTCAAATGTCTGGCCATTTTGATTGAACTTGGTCAAA
>RJWM01034127.1:0-19948 GCA_004363535.1 Dasyprocta punctata
TTGCATTCTGTTGTACCTACTGGCTTATATAGTTTTCTTCTTTTTCTTCAAGATGGAACTGCATTCCTTCCAGCCTGGGATGGCCTCTTTTTCTGTGTATAGTCAATTCCAGGAAACATTTAAGATATCATCAGCATAATCCAGCATGCATAATGAGTTTATGCTCTTGTGTATTTAGATCAGATTATCTTCCCTGCCTTTGTAGTCATTATTAATTATTATTTTTATCACTCTGCTCTGCCTACTTGTTTCTTTTTATATATTTACTTCTTACCTTCTCTTACTGCCTTGGTGTTCTTTTTTTTTTGGTAATATCCACTGAGCACCTACTGTATGGCAGGCACAATTCTAGATGCTGGGAATATGAAAGTTAACGAATAATTGATGGGATCATCTGATCAGGAGGCGCAGGATTAGGGGTGACAGGGTGAAGCTTGGCTCAACAGTGCTGTCCCCCAGAACTGACACCTCCCTGGGAGTTCATTTGGTGGGTACTGGGGAGACTCCTTCCTGGACATGCCTCATGTCTGCCTTGAATGAGCGATTCATCTGGTGATGAATGAGGCCACCTGGGCCCGCATGCATTTTTTCCTGGAGTTGGCGCCACCTTCTAAGGTTTCATAATGAGAACATGCTTTTCTTAGGGGAGCAGGTGTGTGGTAGACTCTGGACTCCTACGCCACTCTCTTCTAATTGTTCCCGGAGATCTGCACCTCTCCACTCTGGTTTGGCTATGGTTGTTTTTGTCACCCCCCACAGTGCTGTGTTGTTTGTTCCTGGAGCAGAGAGACATCTGTCATCCTTACTGAGCCTTGACAGGTGCCACATTCAAAGAACCAGCACCAATTTGAGCACACGCAGCAACTGGAGCAGCATTGCCATCAGTGCCACACTTGCTCAGATGCCAGCACCCTGGTCTCCTCCTTCTGGACCTTCCTGCACCTCCCACCTATCCTTGCTCCTGCACAGCTGGTGTAGAACCCACAGCACCTGCATGTGCTGTGCTGACCAGCAGGTTGAAGAAAGCAGTGTGAACCCATGAGATTCGAAGGAGGCCTCAAAGCAGAGCTGCAGGCTGTAGCACCTGCAGGGCAGTAAGCAATACCTCCTC
Organism: Dasyprocta punctata; assembly: GCA_004363535.1. Classification (NCBI taxonomy): domain Eukaryota; kingdom Metazoa; phylum Chordata; class Mammalia; order Rodentia; family Dasyproctidae; genus Dasyprocta; species Dasyprocta punctata. Next base: position 1,112 of record RJWM01034127.1, read on the forward strand.
TCCTCTAGACCAGGCAGCACATTAGGAGGCGAAGGCAGGGCACTGCCTCCTTGTAACTGGGAGTGAAATGTTTCTTCTTTGGCCCAGTGTTAAAGGTGCCTCATCAGGTCTCTGCTCTCTTCAGGAGCAAGGATTTGGGGACACTGTGGGCAATGCAGAAAATGGGGCTTACAATTAGTCCATTGTGTAAGAAACAGAAGGTTTGTTTAGGATGACTTCCAAAACCTAGAGAAATAAAGATAAGGGTGGATGTGTTAGACCAGAAGGTAAAGAATCAGGCACATCCTCACTTATTACTTGTGGGAAGACCTTAGAGATACTTTACATGATAGACAATGCTGCCCCTTCCTTTGTGAAATTACCTTAGTGCTTCATATTTTCTCCCCCTCTCTGTGCATCCTTGCAGGAAGAACCCTGAATTGTTTTTACGGACTTGTTTTGCAGAAGGCTGGGTAGAGGGAAGGGTGGTTGGACCTGTCTTCTTCCTGCTTGGCAGGCTCCTAGAGGAATAGCATGGCCTGGGAAAAGTGCTGGAGACTCAGGCCCTCAAGACCTGAGAGAGAAAAGGAGGAGCTAAGTCAGGCAGTGTCTGAGGAACACAAGGGCAATCATCTGCTAGGTCAAGGCAGTGTCCTGATGACATGTCCTAGAAAGAGGAGACCTGGAAATTGGCCCACAGATAACACTCTGTTGTGATGTTTGAGCATGGGGAGGTGAGGCAGGAAACTGGGAAATAATGTTTAATCTAATTTGCTACCGATGAGCCAATAAGATAAGTCCCACTGGTTACCCTGTGGGTTTATCAGGGACACCTGAAAAAGATGGGCCTGATCATGGAAGCGTCCTTGGAGGACTTCCCATTTAGTGCAGCCTAACCTAGAGCTATCAGACTGCTTTGGGATGGTAAGGAACATGGTGGAGGGAGGATCAGTTTCATAGCTCTCTGGTGGGCCTCTGGGGATCCTGGAGAATTCTTAGCTGATCCTCTGTGTTTTGCCTGAATGCCTTCTCTCCTCCAAAGAGCTGTCCTACTTGTATCTTTTCCCTATATGCCCCACTTGCATTATGTTTAAATATTTTATTTAGAAAAATGCTTCAGGAACTGAAGCATTTCCTTAGACCCTAAATCAGATCTTCTACAAGTTCTCTCTGATTCTGGACTGATTTTGTGCCTCAGTGCTCCTGAACCCCCCAGCCCTCTTGACCACATCTTGCTATTTGTTTTTCAGCTACTCTTTTCTTTCTGGAGCTGACATTTGCATTTCTAGGTTGTTCTTTCTGCATTTCCCCAGATTATATTTGTGAGTCATCCTCCTCATGTTGTTTTAAGTCATGAAGAGAATCTGAATCCAGCAGTAAAACTGAGAGCACGCTTCACAACATTGAAAGTTTCTGGGATCTATAAAGCATCAATTTGAATAACAGGAAACCGAAGCCCAAGAAAGATGAGCTTTTCCCTTAATTTAAATTACTGCATCTCATGGGAAAGCTAATTTTTAAAATAAATCACATATTCCAATAAAGCAGAAAGCTCTGCTAGGTAAACAATGAAGATGTTTGCTTAGAAAATGCCTCTTTATTCAGCTAGTGAGGAACTAGGGAAATAGAGGAAGATAAAAGTGCTGAATGGAATCCACAAGACTGGATTTTGACATCAAGGCTAAATCCATCGTCTTTGTTTTTCAGTGGGCTCTATCTAAGCAGAGCCAGGCAGATCCTTCTTACCCTGTGTCATCCTCTCCCAGAGGGATGCTATCAGAACTGCCATGCTACCTTGGCAGTCAGGGTACCAAGCCAGGCTCTGATGACTGATACTAGGTCCCCAGGAATGAGTGCAGAGCACTGTCTGGGAGTTCTTACCCACAAGTGAGAGAGCTGTGGTTCCAATTGCTTAAGGGAAAAGGGGGGGATTTAATGGCTAGAGTAATTGATGTAGGAGTGTTTTAAATTTATTCTCTTACCTTTAAGATTTGATAATTTTTGTCAGTGAAATAATCTGACAATAAACAGATAACAGGAAAAGGAACCTTATAAATCTGGTCATATACCTAAGGCAACAAGGGAGTGTGATTCAAAGCAAGCAGGGTGGCTGAGCCTTATATGGGATTTAAAGAAATGGGATGTGGGCTTCTAGGGGGGAGGGAGTGGTGCAGGCTCTGGAAGGTTGGGTGGAGGTTGTGTCTCTCATCCATCAGGAAAGCATTGTCTTTCGATGCAGGTAGCTCAAAGGATGTCCTCAAGTTCCATGTTGCCATTGTTTCACCCAAGTTCTCCTCCCATCTCCCACCTCTACGTACTTCTGTGTGGTTTTAGGTTTGGGCAGGCTTCCTCAGTGTGGGGTTCCCTAATGAAATCAAGTGTATGTCACATTCGTTTCTTGCTTTTAGTGGAAAACTCCTTAGTGGAAGGTCAGCTTCTCTTTACATATGGTAGTTTCAGCAAGGGTCTCAGAACTGATTCCTGTAGAAGTTAGGGGACATGCACATTCCTGAATGAGTCACTGTGGTTGCTAAGATAGATCTGGTGGTCTAAGTGGGCTGGGTGCGACTGGATGGTCACCCACTTGTGAAGCTGGAGGGAGCAGGTGGGTTCCTTCCTGAACCATAGGATTGAAAGCCAAGGTTGAGGTCATTTTGTTTCCAGAGTGGCGATGAATGCCTGGCTCTTAAAGGTAAGCTATCCACTATGCTGTGGTTTGACCAGCTGGGCAGACCCGTGCTTGATAGCTGACCCTGCTTGGTGATTTCTTCCTGCTTGGTGTCCTGTCCCATATTTCAGTTATTGGCAGGATCTTCCTGACTTTCTGTTCCCAGACATTGGAAGGGCATCCAGGTCCTTTTTCACCAACATGGACTTGATTTTGCAGAAGCAAAAATGAGCTCTAAACTCATTCTTCTTTCCCAACCACAGAATTAAAAGACTGCTTCCAACCTTTAGGCTTAATAGTATTTTTGGCTATCAACATCGAGCCATTAGCTATTAAAGACTTTTAAAATTATCTATCAATTTCACTATTAATTAAACAAGTTTTTATGAAATTCTTCTAGTGCCTGCTATTGAATGGTTACTACATGGCAAGCAGTTGATTGCTTCATAAATATTGTGTCTTATAAAAAAATCCTCTGAGGTGTAGAGTTTTCCCCAATGTACAGGAGAGAAAGCAGGGTCAAAGTGGTGTATGACTGTCAGTATCCATTCAGCATGCAGCAGCCAGCACTTGTGTGCTTGTGTTGGATGTGACACATATGGAATGAATAAGATTTGTTCTGTTCTTGAGCTATCTGTAACTGCATTGTGTTTATATTTGCATAAAAGTATGAGTAATATGTTTCTATGGGAATAAAACAGAAGGAAGAGATTAATCCCGCCTGTGTGTTGTCTACAAAATAGACAGGGATATTTGAGCTGGGTCTTGATGAATGAGTAGGAATTTCCCATGTGGCTATGGTGCAGAAGGAATTTGTTCTTTAACTGAGTAGTGCATGATTTTTGTATGAGATGGAGCTACTGAGTTTAGAGAATGTGATATCACCCTTGACTCTGTCTTCTCATTTCATAGATGGATGACCAAAGAGAGGTACATTGGTATTCATTTAGGTGCTTTCATTTCCAAAAAACAGAAACCTTAATGCAACCTGGCTTAAATAATAAAAAAGATTGTTTCATCTAATTGGAAAGCACAGAAGTGGGGCTGACATAAGGTGAAATTTGATCCATTGATTCAACAGTGTCACCAAGGACCTGGTTTAATTTCCTTTTCTGTTCTGTCTTATGCCATGGTTTTGTCATCAGAGAATGACTCCTCTTAGGGTTCTAAGAGGGCCAACAGAGTGCTTAGTGTGATACACTTCCTTGCTCATGCCCAACAAGAAGAAGATGATGCTTCTGTGCCAGCAAAAGGTCTGAAGGTTGCTCTGGTTGGACTGCTTTGGGTCACATGCCCATGCCTGAGCCAATCATTGTTATCACAGGACAGAGGTCACTGAGAGAGTTAGTTCCCTGGAAACTCATGGATCCCCAAATGGAATTCTAGGGACTGATGGCAGGAGGAAGTGGATGACTGATGCTGGCAAGGCATCTGTTGATGGGTAGGTTTCAAAGCAGCATCCCATTTGTCTATTCTCTCCTTTGAGGGCAGGAGGGTATCTGTGACCTTTAAGCTTGTCAACTTGATTGGATTGGGAGCTGTTCAGAGAATTAGTAAAGCATACTTTTCGGTGTATCTGGATGGGTCATGGAGGCATGATTTGGGGGCTTGTATCCCTTCCTCTCTGCTGCCCAGCTGCCATGAACTAACCATCTTTGCTCTGCCACACCCTTTTGCCATGATGTTTCTGCCTTGGAGCTACCAGATCAAGGACTAAACCCCCTTGAACCATGAGCCAAATTAGAGCTCTTTGCCTTTGAGTTGTGGGTGTGGGGTATAGTGTCTCAGCAACAAGAAAGTTACTAATAGCATATATCTCTGGTACATAGCTGTTAATGTTTGGTCTGTGGAACTTCAGACTCTAAGTTTTATCTTAGGTAAAGTAGCTGTCGAGCTCCTTCTTTTCTCTCTGTAGCCTCTTCCTAGTTTGTCCCCTGGAGAAACTTTCTTTGTCCTGAGATAACCACTCTTTGTCAGCATGTGATGAACTTGTGCACAGTCAGAGTGCTGTGGGCATGACAGCATGAGAATCACACAGAAAGATCTAGAATTGTATGGCAACTAATATCTTAGGCCCCTTCCAGAATGGCGTGTTTTAAAGAGGGCAGCAGATTTAATGCAGCATTTTTGAAAGCTTTTACCAGCCCCCACAGGTACTATACTCCCCTCTTCCTGCTAGGGTAGCCACATTCATTTTCACTTATGGTAGAGCAAAAAGGGGCTTTGCAAGATGTTTTGCACTGATGAAGGGAAAAATAACCTGAGGGCATGAGCTAGTGGTGGCATATTATGTATGGACCATGATGGGGGCAGGCTGAGGGACTGGGAGGCAGGCAGGCCTGAGTGTCAAGTTGAGACCCTGCAGTACCCATGTGGGTAAAGAGTACACTTTGTAACCCTACTGCGAGTCTACATTCTGGCCTTATTGTTTATGAACTTCCCTGGGTTCATTCCCTGGTTTTTCCATATACTAGGCCTAGGTCTAAGTTTAGCCTTTGATTCAGAGGATTGTTTCCTGATGTTTCCTTTTAACCTTTGGCGTCTAGTTTATTTGGGAAGGTGGTGGGCATTACTTTTGGTCTTACTAGTTTCATTTGTAAAGTTTGCATGCAGTTTATATTCACATCTTATAGAGGATTGTTGTGAGGATTAGATGAATTAATCCTCATTTAACTAATTTACTAGTTATATATAACATAATTATTTAGCTATTGTTGACATTAATAATTATATATGCAGTGACCACATGCACATATATATGTATATAAGTACATCTTGTAGGTTTATCATAAGCCTAGAGGCATTTCATACATATTATGTGGTGCATAGCAGACACTTAATAAATATAGCTATTATTAATAATAACTATGTAGATTGAACTTCTTACTAAAAATGGGATCCATCTGAATTGATCTGTATGGTTTTGGAGCGTTGGTTGCCAGTGCTGTCCCTCTTGTCCCTGTGCCTCTTTGTGATGGGCTCCTCCTCTTGTCCAGGATCTCAGGGAAGGACCACAGGTCTTCCAAGGGTCTTACAAACAGGTGGTCATTATAAGAACCAGGGCATAAAACCATGGTGAGGAGATCCCTCGTCCAGGGCTGGCTCTGCCCCTTCTCTTCCTCTATTCTTGAGGCTTCCCAATTATTTGTTAGAGCCTTGTTTGAGATGTGTGTGCTTCTCATCCTTAATATCCTGAGTGCCCCATTAATCTCCTTTAAGCTTCATGAAAAATACAAAGGGCTGGATTACAAATCGTCACCAGTTCTAATTTTGCATTCAGGGGATTGTTTTCCATGGACGTGAAGAGACTGATGCTTCCCATGCGGCAATTGACTTTCTGCCTTAGTCGGGGGAGCTGTAGCTTCCTGAATTCCCAACCAGTTTACAAGGCTGTATCTGTATTTTGCCTCTGATAAGTCTGTACCTTTTGTTGTTTCTCTGTCTTCATGTTTTCTTCTTCCAAATGGTTTTCTACAATAGTACCCAAAGTGGGTACAAGGAAATTTCTTTTGTAAGACCATCGAGAAGCAAGAAGCCTAGAATTTTTAGTTACCTGGTATTCCTGAGACCTTGTCCACAGAACAGTGTTCACCCAGAAAGAGCACTATTTGCATTGTGAGCATATCATACACACACACACACACACACCCATCATCATCGTCATCATCATCATTCTTCACAGTCCTGAAATTTAGATTTAGTTCACTCTTTTATATTGTAGCCACTAGTTACATGTTATTCTCTATTTTTATTTATTTATTTTTGTTACCGGGAATCAAACTTACAACCTTGTGCCTGCCAAGCAGGTGCTTAGGCCACTGAGCCAAACTCCCAGGCCTGTTTTTTTCGAGGTAGGATCACATTATGTAGTTCAGGCTGGCCTTGTTCACATTGTAGCTCAAGCCAGCCTTGAACTCACAATGCTCCTCCCACTCAACTTTCTGAGTGCTGGGATTAAAGGCGTGCACCACCACACCCGGCACATGTTATTCTTTAAATGGAATTCCAAATTTACTCAGTTGCACCAGCTACCTTTCAAGTACTCAATAGCCACATATGGTTAGTGGCTACCATTTTGGAAAGCAGAGAGAGAGAGCATTTCCATCAACACCTAGCATGAAGGAGAGGGGCGGGGCAACTGGCACGCAGTGTCACAAACCAACAACTAAGTATTTTTCTTTCTTAGCTCTCTGCTTGTGTTGTGCCTACTATTTCCAAAGGACCCTTATCCCAGAAGAAATGAGAGACTATTGTTTCCTAGCACCAGCATTCATTAAAGATAGAATTTTTTCATCTTACAGATTCATGTCAATGCATGTTTTGCTGCTGAACTTGAACTCTACACTTGGACAGCATACTGTATATTTTTCTACCCATTGGTAACTGGCGTGGGTGTGTCCAGGGTCACTGTAGAAGGACTTTGCATGAAAGAGTGTTCAAGAGAACAATTCAGAGGGCCAGGGATACAGCTCAGTGGCACAAGTGCCTGCCTGGCAAGGGCAACGTCCAGAGTTTGACTCCTGGTGCCAGTGAGAGAGAAAGAGAGGAAACTATTCAACATGTCGCCTGCCCAGTCAGCACTGGTTAAACACTTTTAAGTGCTCCTATCCAATCTGAATATTAAAGTTTATCACTCTGGAATCTCTTGTGGACCAGTCTACTTTGGATAATCCCATCAAGTAATTCATCTTCAAGAAGCATACACTAGAAATGACTGGAAGAACAAACTCGTTGTGGTTAATACTCAGCTGCTGTGTGTTGCTGTTGTATTATGAAACACTAGTAGATTACTCAGTGGCAAGAGATCAGAAGAGATGAATATTGCAAGAAACCTATGGATTTCTTGAGAACTCTTTGGATTGAGTTTTGAGAATGACTCATTAAGTCAGTTTGCAGAGTTCAGTGCATATGCTCAGATGAGGGCTTTCGATTCTTCCATCCTTGCAAGGAGGTAAAAGCAGAGGATGGCACTGACTGTCTGGGCTTACAAGGTGAGTGGAGCAGCACTCCCTGAGATCTGAGATCAGCATGACAAGAGCATGGAGCAGCCAAGGGCTGTCCTGCCTACCTGGCTTATCTGGAGGTGCTCAGAGCCTCTGGTGAATATCCAGGTCATAGTGTCCTAAGTCATCTGTGGCCAGCTTACCACACAGGCTGGAGTCTGGCTGAGAAGATTTGTTGAGCTTTCCAAAGGCCAGAATCTTAGAACAAGAAGATAATTTCCCTCAATATCCTTGTAGTCTTGGGGTCATTGTAGCATCCTGGCAATTTCAGCCCATGTTAGGGATCATCTTTTGGTGCCCTTTGACCCTTACTCCTTTCAGAGTGGACTGGTACCATAAAGATGAGCATTTCTTCATTATTTTTCCTGAAAAAGTTCTTTAAAGATTTGCAGTACTCTCAACATGTCCTAGAAATGAATGGAATAGCTTCTTGCATTTTTGCAGCCTTTTGGCTGGAGTCTTCCGGAAGCCTTGTCTCAGTGGTTTTCAAACTCTTTTCTTTGATGCTTCAAAATCTTTGTTTAAATGACATCTCAGCTGCAGCATAGAAAACAGTGTAGCTGGAGGAGCCCAGCCCACTGGACCTCTGCTCCCTCCCCCACAGCCCTCCCCCGGCAGCTGAATCAGCCCCTGAGTCACCAGTGAGCAAGCCTTGTCCTGCGCATCATCCATTCACCAGGTTTGACTGTGAGGTCATCACAGTGACTGGGGGCTGCACCTTGGGTAAGAGAGGCCACTGAAGAGGAGAGAATGTCCCCTCCAGTGCCATTGGTCCCACAATCTTTAATGGCAGGATGTAGGGGATCAGACTCATCCGAAGTCACTGATGTATGGTAAGGACTGGAATTTTGGTAGGACCTGAGTATGTTTCTCAATAAACTTGACTTTTTCATTTTACTAAGGCTTCCTAGGCAGAATTAGAATTACCTAGTACTGATCTTTCTGTGTAACTTGTCTAGACAGTAGCTGTGTGAACCACTCAAAGATGTGGATCAGAAGACCTCCAGGTTCCTCCAGCCTTTCTTGCTTTGCAAACTCAGCTATGAGCCACTGGAAGCCTCCGAATCAGTCTACACCCCAGGCTTGAGGTTCTGTTCACTCAGTCTCTCCTGCCTGGCTGGAACTAGATGCATTTTGCTCTTGAACAAGGACATACATTTGTTCTTTGAAAACTCATTTGCTTTAGACTCTATGTCATGTTCTAGGTGCCTCAGTATTTGTGCCCGTGAAATGACCATATACATCATTTATGTAAGACTTGTGAGAAGATTAAAGTTCCTAAAAAGATAAAGCTGGGCAACAGCAAATTTTCCCAAATAAATGTGAATCTTAGACCCAGAAAGTTGGAATGACTTGTTTTTCATCTCAGAGAAAACTACCCCCGTACTCCATAAGATGCCATCCCTGAACCAATACCTGGCTTCTGACTCACCGTGGCTAATGATTTTCAAATTGACTCTACATGCAAAAAAGTTACTGATTGTTTTCTTATAAAGTCAGAATTCCTTTCCTAAGTTTGTTTTCCCTGATGACTTAGCCAGTGGGCTGGAGCAACTTGCATAGTCCCCAGAGTTATTGTATCTGCTGCAGAGATGGGATGATAGTGTCCTTTAGCCTAATCAATGAGAGGAGGGGGGAGTGGCTTATACCATTCAAACTGCAATAACATGTGCGGGAGACAACTTGAGTGGGTCCCCTTGAATGCAGAACAATTGCTGCAACGTTGATTATATTGAGACTTATTTCCTTATGTTGATATATAGAGAGCTGACTATGGTATTTTTTTTCTTTAATTGGCTCTAAGCATTGTAAATAAGGCTAGCTGAGGTATTGGTATGTAATCTCTAAAGCCATCCGACAGTGTCTTGTTTTTTCCCATAGTGATCTCTGTAAAACATAAGCACAGCGGGATGGCAGAGCCAGTGAGCTCCAGGAATGTCAACTGGGTATGAGCTTTGAGAAAGAGGCTCTGAGTCTCCAGGTCATAAAAGTTTACATATCAGAAGCAGGTATTGGTATGTAGTCTTTAAAGTCATCAGATAGTGTTCTGTTTTTTCCCATAGTGACCTTTGTAAAATATATAACACACAGTGGGATGGCAGAGCCAGTGAGCTCCAGGAATGTCGACTGGGGATGAGCCTCAAGAAAGAGGCTATGAGTTCCCAGGGCATAAAGTTTGCATATCAGAAACTGAAGCAGCAGCCTCCTCAAACAGTTTAGTTGCTATCTTGATTGAGTTGTGCAAATTGATCCCCCTACATATCTATCTGCATTTTGCAGAGATATCTTTTTCACTACCTTGTTGGCCAGTTCAAGTTACTCACGTAGTTTTTGCCATCCTCACTGTCACTCAGCCTCAAGCCACTCCCTTGCTTTACTAGTTAATAAATTCTGGGAGAGGCCTAGGATCAAGGCCTTTGTCTGCATGTCCTCACGAGGATTGGACTCAGGACCCCTTGGCTGCTCTTAAACTTGAACATGTCTCAGAGCCTTTACTCTCACCGTGGGTTGCATTGGAGGTGGTAGATTGAAATTAACTTATCGGGATTCCAGTAACGTCTCAATGGAATTATAAATATTATTTCTTGGATTGTGAGGAAGACTAAAAAAAGGATTACAGTACTCGATATTTGGGGTTACAATATTTGGCGCCAACGGGGCCAACTCAAGTTGTCTCCCACAACATGAACAACAGAAATTTATTCCTCACAGTTCTGGAGGCTGAAAGTTCAAGATCAAAGTGCTGGCAAGTCCCATGTCTGGTAGGGGTTCATACAAGCTACTCCTCCAGGGCTGGGATTATGCTTGTGACCCAATCACCTGCAAAGGCCTCACTTTCTAATCTAACCACACTGATGATAATATTTCAACATATGAATGGGGGAAGGAGAACCACAAACATTCAGACCATAGCAGGGAGAATTTCAGAGATTGCATTGAGGAAGTGATTGCAGAGTAAAGAAATTCCTCCTCAAAGACCAATGCAATCTTAATAATCTTTTGAAAAGCTGACCTGGTTTTAGAATTAGCTCCAAGGAATTTAGTGCCAGAGTTCTGATTTTCTCAGAGAGAAAGCAAAGGGAAAGGGATGTTACTTTTGCATGGAATCTAGCACTTTCTTTGCAAGCAAGCAATGCAAAGTCGTGCTCCAAGGAATAGAGGCAGCCTATCCTAGGAACGGAAGCACTTAATTTTGTCTAATTGTGGCAATTTCTGGGAGTCATTAGGAAATTCAGCAGCTAATGAACATGGCCCTCTTCTGTCAAATCCCAATTGGAATATTCAACTTTCTCTTTTGTATACTTATCAGCTAAGGGAATTGTGGAAATACATTTCCGGAGTCTGTTGGCAATAAGAGCAGAGAAATAAAAACTTCCTTTTCTTTCCCTCAGGATGGATCCTATCAGCCCAAGTGGATTACTTACCAGCGATCAAAGGGCTATTGGTTCCCAGGAGGTTCTAAACTGGGTTTCTGCTTTCCTGGACTCTGCTAGGCTGATCTCCTTTCCTTGGTCCCATTTCTTACTGGGTCCCTTGTAGGCATTCATTCAGCATGTGACTTGTTGCTGTTGAACTCTGTAGGCAGCCATTCTTCTACTGATCTGGACCAGAGGACAAAAGTCATAGGATAAGGGAACTTGATTATTCACTTTTCTCTTCTCTCTCCTTTTTACCTTGTATTTAATGCTGTGAGCACTAAATAGTCTATCTAAAGGCCTTAGATATGCTCCTTTTCAAATATTCCTGGGTTGCTCGTGACCCTCAAAGCTTGGGAAAGGCTCCATCCTCTTTCAGCCTTTTGATAGTTTCTACTGAAGTTGAAGATCCAGAGTAAAGAACAAGTTTGTTTGTTTATCCCGGGGGTTCTAGTGACTAGAATGCTGGTGTTCTCCTTAGCGTGGTTTCTGAGCTGTAATACCTTCTGTCTGTGTTTGCTATTATGAGCAGTAGTGTTCAGTTATTATTTGCTGAAAGCTTTTAACAACATGCTAAGTGTTGTTATTGTCTTTTCTTCATGTCATAGAGCACAGTATAGTATAAGTATCCCACCTTGGGTGAAAGATCACAAAGCAACATTGTTTTGTTTAATCCTCACAACAGTTCTTAAGAGGAAGATGCAGTTGTTTCTGATTTACAGCGGAGGAAGGTGAAGCTTGCCTGGGCAATAAAAGGATCAGCCCGACTCACACAGCACATACAAGACCCAGGCCCTTGGCTGCTGCCTCCAAATCCATTAACCCAAGCATCTTTGTAGAGCTACTCATGACGCAGCTCCTGATAGGAACTCAAAGACTTGAGCCTCATTTTAGCTCTGGTAGAAGGCACCTTCCACAGTGATCTCTTTTTATAATAAAGGGAGAGCTGAGTCAAAATTCTAATTCCATTGCTCCTTAACCTTTGTGCAGGTCACTTCACTTCTCCGATCTCCACTCTTCTGTTTTGTAAAATTGTGATAGCAATTCTCATGAGTACACTGAGACTTAGGGATATAACACATGGAAGGTCAAGTGCAAAGCTTGGCATACAATGAGTGTTCCCTGAGTTTCACCAACAATGGCAGTGTGGCAGGCTTCATGCTAGGATGCTTTCCAAGTGTGATCTCATGTAACCTTTGTACCACTGCCAGGAGGTGAGTACTCTTCATTTTTTAGATGGAGAAACAGAAGCTCTATGGAGTTAAGTGATTTGCTAAAGGTCACAAAGCCACAGACTGAAATACCGAGATTCAGTCCCTGGCAATGTGACTATATGGAAACATGTTTAGCCATTCTCTTCTTTAGAGCCACATGCTAGATGCATACAGAATTTGTACATGGACACTTTCCATGATGAGCAGGACCTTTGTCAGTGGGTTTCCAATCATATCTGTGCTGGGTAGTGCAGTCATGTGGACCTGCGGACAATGTTTTTGACTCCAGAGAATACAGCAGAAATTGAGTTCAGCTTTGCCAAGAGGACTACACCAACTGAACTGTAGGGTATAATACTTCAAAGAAGGTGCCTCATCCCTATGTGTGTGCTTGGGAAGCCAAGATCTGTTCACACACAGGACCCCATACCCGCAGTGAGTCTGTTTATTTAACAGTCAGTGTGACTGAACAGACTTTCTTGTGAGAGTGGTACCCAACCAGTCTTGTGGCTGACAAAGCCCATGACATTACAGGACGCTGCCAGAACACATCTGCATGTGTTTCTAATCTGCATTCCCCACATTAACTCTAGTGAACAACTTCAAAACTGCAGATGCCCTTTCTTTGGAGGGACAAGAAGCAAAACAAATGACTGAGGTACTAGCCGTGAGATGCTTGAGTAGGAGGGAGGGGAAATAAAGGAGAGTCTAAGATTATTAACATGCTTTTCCCACTAGGTTGACTTTCAGAATCAAGGGTAAGACCTCAGGGGGGCTATTAAATGGTATTGATTTGGATGTGATGAGCAGCTGGAATGTTTTTGTTTTCCAGTCATGAAAGCACGCCTGGTTTGCATGATTGGGTTTTAAATTGCTCAGTGGAACATCACTCGGTGCTGGCCCGAATCTGTGAAGCCTCACAGCTCAGTAAGCAACGTTTGCGGCAGTGCTCTTCGTTTCGAGGTTCCTCATGGGGGAATAGCAGGCTTCACTGTTCAGCGAAAGCCCTTTCCCCCAGTGTCTCTGTGCTACCTTCCTGGGCTCAAGGCCCTGGAAGCATCCCTGTAGGGGATGGGAATACAGATCCAAGGTCAGTTGGTATGTGAATGTATCCGAGATTTAGGTGGTCTATGAGTGTGGAACCATGGACCACCCGGAAGTTGTGGAAAGGATGAAGGTGGAGGTAAGGTAGGTAGGGGCATGGAGATCCCTCATGCGTTCATATAGTCAGAACTTATTGAGCACTAACTAGTATGCCAGACATTGTTCTAGGCATGAGCACAGAGTCATCATCAGTGGGCTCAAGTGGAAGCACACAGTCATGGCACAGATACTGAACCATGGTAGTACTCTGGTGCAGAGGAGCGGGTGTTTGGGAGTCTAAGAACTGTACTGATGACCACCTTTCCATAATTTCCTACTTTGGCTCTTCTCCACTCTGCCAATTCAACAGGGAAAGTCCTTCCTTCCTTCCCTTTTTTCTCTCCTAGCATCTATAAATTGATACTTCAGGATATGTATTTTGCCTTTGTCCCTTGGGACACAAGCATGAAACCCATCACTTCATTTGTTTATGACTCAATTTTGGGAAGACCAAGGTCTTCTGAATCCTCTAAGTGAGAAATCCTGCCTTCTGAGTCTGTGATTTTTTTTTTTTTTGTACTAAGTTCATGATCTCAAATCAGGAAGCACACCCTGGCAAAGGTAGAGCGGGATGGAGAGGAGTATTTATAAATGCTGGGTGTGTGACAGGTCCCACAGACAGCAGGGAAGATGTAAGAGTTCAACTGTGTGAAGACTTTCCGGTCATGCCTGGTGTCAGAGGCCCAGGAACTCGTGAAGACAAACAGCCCTGGGAAACAAGGCAGGAAACCAAGGCAGCCATTTATTCATGATTCACACCTTCAACCAACAAACCCCCCAAAAAGCATGGAGTCTGGAACCAGATTGCCTCTTTTTCAATCACAAGTGTTTTATTTATTATTTTTGCAACACTGACTGAGTAACTGAATTATTGTCTGTGTGCCAGTTTTCTCATTTGTAAAATGGGAACAATCAAGCATAATGAAAGGAGGTGGTCATGAGGCCTAAAAGAGACTGACAGCCATGTGTATTTGTTACTAGTATCATTTCGCTTATGTTTTTGTGTCCTTAGTTTGTTGCATGGCATTGGTTTGGTGTTGGGAATTTAGGCAGTAGGACTTATATTCCAGGGGAAGAGTCAGGTTATAGAAAAGCAAAGAAATCAGTTCATATTATACTTTAAGATAGTGATAAATGCTACATGACAAAACAAGTTGGCAGGAATGAAGTGACTGTGAATGAGAACTGTTACAGTGTGTGATGTTCTCCCAAACCCTCATGCAGTCACAGGGCTTTTTCATTGGTAGCTGAATCCTGAGTGTGTGATACTGGGATTAAGAGTGTATGCTTAGTAAATCGATCCACTAATTGGTTTGGCATAGTTCTGGCTAGGAATAAGGATGTGAGTGCTACACCCACTCTAGGGTGGGTAGCCTCTGTATAATATAAGGAACAGAAAGAGACTTGTCTCCCTCTCCCTTGTTGATTTTGCTACCTTGTTATGCCATGAACTGTTCTCCTCTGTGACGCCCCTCTGCTGTGTGTCAACCTGCCTTGGAGCCAGCCAACTATGGACTGAAACTTCTACCAGCTGTGAGGCAAATAAACCTTTCCTCCCTTAACTTTGGCCATTGAGTATTTTGTCTCAGCAACAAGAAAAATAACTAACACAAGAACCAGTAATACCTACAGAAGACCAGGGAACAGAGACAAGCAGCAGGGCTTGGAAAGGTCATCCTGTTGAAAATCATGAAATAAGCAAGTGTTCAGAATGAAGGAGAGAGAGGAAAGAGGAGAGGGAGCACGAGAGAGCACAACAGAACTCTCTGAGTTTCCAAGAGAGGCAAACAAGGGGAGCAGCCCAAAATAAATACTTTTTAGATAAGATTGATTCTGGGACCAAATAAGCTTCAAGATAATTGTTTCTCCTGGGAATGCATCATTACGGGTCACAAATGAATTCATCTTTTTATGTTTTTCAGTACCAAATGTCCTTGATAGATTTATTAATCCTCCTTTTCGCCTCACTTCTTTCACCTGATCCCATCACCTCCTGTTGAATTGAAATTAAGAGCCATTTATTTAGAAAAACCTATTAACTTCCTGATTGTGGATGCCTTGCTTTCCAGTCAGCCAGGCTGGCTTCCTCCTAGTAGGGTGTGAGCCTTCATGTATCTCTGCTATCTCTATTAGTGTCTCTTTTGGGCATGCAGCCTGGGCAGTGAAGCTCACCGAATATCCCAGATGCTCTTGTGCACTTCCCAGTTCCTATGAGTAGGCAGGACATGGAAACTGTATGTCCCTGATGAGTTGCAGCAAGGATCTTACTTGCAGTGGTTCAGTCTCCTGGTGGTGCTGGGCAAGATGGTAGAACTTCCGCCTACTGGTCTCTGAAGTGGCTGGTGGAGAAGAGCTCCTCCCGAGGTTGATGGGGCTTTAACTTGATGGCTTCTCAAGGGTCTCTTGATGGTTCCTGTATTTCATAGGCAATTGAAAACCTCTTAACATACGTATTATTCAGTCCTGGGTAGACCTGTTCCTAAATCTTTTTTTCTGGTATATAAAGTTAACTTTTCTCCTTTCCAAAATAACTTCCTGCCCTGGTCACTTTGACTTCTGAATTTGTTTTCTTGAATATATTCGCCATTCTCTGAAATTGTCTTACTTTTACATTTATGTATAATTTGTGTCCCCTCATTGCTTTATGCTGCACTGCGTGCTCAGTGACTAGAACAGCACCTGGCAAAAAGAAGGTGCCTGATAAAAATGGTGGTGAATGAATGAATAAATTCTCATCACTATGGGTCTTCCCCCTGCTGTGATTAGGATGATGAACTTTAAAGCCAGACTTTCCAGGCTGCAAAACAACTTACTATCCATGTGACCTTGAATAAGTTAATCTCTGTGCCTCAGTGTCCTCATTTGTAAGACCAGGACAGTATATATGGCATGAGCAGATTAAAGGAGTTAATATTTGTAAAATCCTTACAAAAGTGTTTTCCCTTCATAGGGAAAGTGAAGAAGGGATTACCCTTGTTACCACTCGAAAAGAAACAGAGGGACTGCCCCCTCTGGGCATTCATTAACTGGCCTCTCTGAGGCCCGGGAAGGCAAGGCTACACCAGTTCTTAAGCTCTGGGGGTCTAGAGGGTGAGGAACAGAAGGTTCTGTTTCAAGGTTAAAGCTCTCTGAGGCCTGGTGAGTCCCTGTCCCCTTTAAGTCTTTGTCCTTACCAGCCCTTCAGCAGTATTTCCATAATTTTATTAAAAACCAATGCATGCTGGCCAAAGTGAGTGACACTTCCCAAAGATGGGGCTTTGCTATGCTCCTCCAGGCATGGAACACTTGTTCATTTATGTGCCACCTTGTGATGGGCCCAATCATAGGCACACACATTAGCTTCTGATTATAGCCTTGTTGAGTTTCTCCTGACAGAAAGAAAATGAATTTACCTCGTGTCACCTCTGTAGTTTGCAAGCAGCCCTGACTTTCGTGTTTTCATGTTTTTCTAAGGAGGAAGCCATTCTTATGCTGGCTGCTCCAGGCCGAAGTCTAGAGGTGAATTTGAGCTGATCCTTAGTAACCAGGGTTGCTCCAGGAGCTTATAGGGACCTGGAGAGGTGTAGAGCTCACCCTGCAAGGGTTGGATGCCATCTATAAAATGGAAATAGTAACAGTAGTTACTTCTCAGGGTTCGTGTGAAATTAAAAGAACAAATATATGTAAAGCCCGTAGTACAGTGCCTGGTATAGAGTAGGCACAACCTGTGGTGTTTCTAATTATTAAAAAGTACTTTAAAAATATTTTTGTTATTACTGTTGTTATGAAATGGGCAGAGTTCAAATATGGAGTTCAAATATGTCTTTGCCTTTTAGCATGTGCGTTCTTGGTCATACCGCATCAGCCCTGTGGGCCATTTGTGAAATGGGTGAAGAAGATTCCTTGGAGCAGCTGAAAGGATTTCTGTGTGTTAGCCTGGGAAAAGCACTAGGAAGAGCTTGGCACACATTCTTCTGATGGTGCTGGGCAAGATGGTAGAACTTCTATCTCCTTGGGCCCTGAAATGTGCATAACTCTTAGCAGCTCCTGATAAATGTTGGGTAGCTGCCTGCCTAGCCATGGGGCAATGGGATGCTGTGGGGCCTCCAGGGGTAAAAGGGAGGAGTCCCAAAGTAGGTTGGTGTTAGGACCGAGGTCTTGCTCTCCATTTGGAGTTGTGAGCTTCTGTAGATGACTTGTCTCTGATCATACAAATTTCACATTGAGCTAAGGAATGGTGGAGCAGGTCAGGCAAAGATACATGAAGGATGCTAAGGATAGCTCTCAAAGGTGGCTGATTGCTGGCCAAGGTGGAACATGCTTGTGATTTCAGCACTCAGGGAGACTTAGGCAGAAGGATTTTGAGTTCAAGTCCAGCCTAGGCTATTTAGTGATCTAGTGGAATCTTGTTTCAACATTAAAAAAAAATAAGCTTGGGATGTAGGTTAGTGTGAAGGCTCTGGGTTCAACACCCAGTACAAAAAAAAAAAAATGTGGCTGATAAATCTGGTGAAGAAGGGCCATGATTCCCCTAAGGGTCACCATTTCTCTCCATTGGAACCCTTATCCTTCAACAGGAAGCCACCCTGCTTGTTCCCCACCCCATCACCACAATTTCGAGACCAGGAAGGGCTTCATTTGAATTGGGAGACTGCAGGATTCCATGACATCTTTTCTGAAAAATAAACCAGCCCTCCTTCAACCATTTGTTTGGAGTTATATGCTTGTCTTACTTTTCTTATTGCTCAGACAAAATCCCAATGCCCAAAGTTAAGGGAGGAAAGGTTTATTTGGCTTACAGTTTGGAGAAGTTTCAGTCCATAATTGACTGACTCAAAGGTACGGTGGGCTTGCACAGGGGCACTGCAGAGCAAAAACAGTTCACATGGCAGAAGATAGCAAAAGCAAGCAAGGGAGAGTCTAGACAAACCTCTCTCTGTCCTTACGTTGTATGCAGGCTGCCTGCCCTAGGGCAGGTGCAGCACTCACACCCTTAGTCCCAGCATTGGACCATGCATCAATCACTCACTCTAGATTCAGCCAACTCACTGCATGAGGCTTTGATGATGCAAAGGTTTATTGACAGTAGGAGCAGTAGCCAGGCATCCTTCACTTTTGGCTGTAGGAGTCGAGTGCCTGGATCACTGAGCACTCTTACTCTAATTTTGAAGAACAAATTTTTTAGGCTGCCACCATTCTGGAACATGGTGCTCTGCAGCTTTTTTTTTTTTTTTTTCCCAAAGCAAAGTCTTTCACTTCTTCAATTTAGAGGTTGCATAGAGTGGTGTCCTACTACTTCTTGTGATGTGCTCAGGCCATCTTTTTTATTCTCCTGTTCCTTTTCAGGAGTCAAGATCTGCTCTACTCTCTCTTTGCAGTCCACAACTTTACTGGAACTTTCTCTCTGGCCAAGCTCACAATGTTTTAAATCATTC
>RJWM01034128.1:0-20020 GCA_004363535.1 Dasyprocta punctata
GTGTTCTAAGGCCCATTTGCCCTCCAGTTTACCTCTCCTCATGTGTAACTCTGCTGCTTTTCATTTCCTTGATCTCCTAACCACAGGTAACCTTTCAATGTGGATGAACACTTACTAGGCTTTTTTTCCCCATCTTTTTTCTTTCCTTTCTGTTCTTTTCTTCCTTCTCTTTTCCTTCCCTTCTTTTTCCTTCACTTTGTCCCTGCACTTGAAGATTTTACTCATACCCCAAGGGTCATATACAGACCCTTCTTGATCTTAGTCCTCATTCAAGAAAAAAATTTAGTCACTCAGTCTTATTCCTTAAAATGATGTAAATTCTTCATTTGCAAGGACTGTTTATCAATCTCTGCATCATTAACCAATGAGAACTGGGCTAGAATTTAAATATTAGCTGAAATACTACATGAGTTATATTATTTTAATGACTACCCAGGATTTAAATACCAAATATACTATTTTGTCAACGCCGTATTAACTTTCTTTTTTTCTTCCTTCCTTGGCAGATCTGTCTTGAGCTGATTCACAGATAGAATGGATATGGAAAAATAGAATATAGGCAAAGACATGCTTGCCTATAATTTTGTTGGTCTGCTTGCAAGAAATTATAAGATGCATTACAAATTTTTTGCCTTTGTTCAAAAGCGACTGACTATATGTATCAGAAACTAAAACTTGTCGAATCTAGCATAAGATCCACTTCACATATTGTTCTGCTCTCCCACACAGTAGTTTTAAATACAGCTTTTCCAAAGATGAATGCTAGAAATTTGCATGCTGGTTTTATTAGAGAAAATGGTCAGATTCTATTTATATAGAACATAAGCTAAATTGATGAGTGCTGTGACACTTTGGCACTTGGCTTTAAGGTAAGAGAACTGAGTCAGTACTAAATTTGGCTTTTGGTGCGGGGTCTTTCCCTTTTACAGCATGATGGGGTCTGGTTTAGAAAAATTCCACATTGTCTCAATACAGTCACTACTAATTCAGACAAATCCTAAGGAGAAAAGAAATTTAAAATCCAGGGTGAAAACATATCTGAAATGATAAAGATTATCTTTTGGCATATTTTAGGGACAAGAAAAGAAAATACTAATTGCTTCTTAACAGTTGAACCCCAAACTTTGAAACTCAAGTTGTGGGCAGGAAAAAGAAATTATAGAAAAGGAAGTGTGACTCATATTAAACAATACTTTTTTCAATTGATTTGGAAACCACCATTAAAGTTTTTTATATAATTTTATACAGGGCATGGGAATTAAAACATAAAATGATCCCAAATTGTTTCACTTTCAGATAAAGTAGCATTCCACAAAATGAAATTTAAAAGAAATTGAACTGATAGTTTTTGTGGTCATTGATCTGAAGAGGAAATTGCTTCTTCATTTGCTATTTCCCTGAAAATGGTTTTATTTTAATGAATTTATTTTAAAAAAATTGAATTGATAAACTTTACTAGTCAGTTTAATTTGTGCAAAACTGTAGATATGAATAAGTCATGTACATTTCACTATTTGTCAAACAGCATTTTATGTCTTTATGTGAAATGGAGAAGTATGTAGATATGAACTTGCCATTTTAGTGTATCAAAACGATGAATTTAGTGTTAAATGATTCACAAGTAATTGTCTAAGTGTTCACATCACAAAAGAAGCATTAGCATATTCCTTATATTCTTCAAGACCCAGAATACATTTGTATGCAAATATAACACATGTTTAAGACTTTCATCAAATTGAAGTATATTTATATCTCTAAATAATTGGTTTTCAATTCAAGAAAGAAATAGTATCTCTTACAGAAACTCAACAGGAAGTCATTATCTTTGTAAACTAACATGGAATGTGAAAAGGATGTTGATTCATACCTATGTTTATTCTGATACTAAGAATGTATCCTTCAGTTTATATTTTTAAAATGCTTTAAAAATTTTTTTTAGAAATGCTTATTTCTCTTCACTGACAATGAAATATTTTAGAAGTAATAGTGGTTATTGCTTTTTAAATATTGATCCATTGATAGATGTAACTTTTAAGTTTCAGGAACACTTCAAGAAAGAAAATTCTAATAGGCATGAATTTAGAATTCTTTTTGTCATTTTGGTTCAAAGGAAGTTTGGGTTTGGGAGATCGCTCAGTTAGCCTTGAACCATTATCAAAGCTATTTCATCAAACTATGTGGAATACTTAGAGCAGATTGGATTCATCCACCCATTTATTCATTCATAAACAACTTTGGGATGGGTTTCTAGGTGTGAAATGACATGCAAAACTCTAGAAGAAACAAGACAAAGACCATAGTTTCAAACAGGTGTTCCTGATGTATTTGTATGTGCAATTGCATATGACTTATGAAGTAATTGTTGTATTAAGAGAACCAGAGATGAATGGCAGTGGTTAGTGGTCAGAAAGGGAGAAATGATTTTCAGATGACAGATTATGTGAAGGAAGTAAATCTGAAGAAGGTATTTAAAAGTAGATGAGATCTGTTAGGAAGACTTGCTTCACATGGAAGTACAAGAGCAGCAACAATGAGTAAAACACACATGTAAATTGTCACAGATTCTATGAGAGATGAAAGCTATATACCAAATAGCCTCCTAGGGTGCACACATATATGAGGTGATTTAGCAACCTAATGGTAGAGAGAATGTGACCATCCATAGATGAGTGAATTTTATGTTTATAGATGTGTAATGAAACACTTTGTAAGTGAGTAGATGATAGAATTTGTCAATTTGGAAACTCAATTTATCTGTCTACCATTGTTATAAGTTCTAAGAAGATACTTTGAGTAAGAGATGTGCCAACTTTTAGTTTTATAGAGAACATTACTTGTGGATCAAGTCACAAGACTTGACTCCTAAATGAATCACACTGAAAACATGCATTAATCAGACCATTGGGATTAGTACAACTATTGGCAGTTTACAACCATGGCATGGCACAAAGGATGAGTGATTACTCGGATTCAATGTCCAGTTCAAACTCCAGGAAGACCCAGAGGGACTGCTTAACTGAGACCCCTCAGCATAAAAGACTCTCTAAAAGAAGGCCCTGAACTGATGCTTCTGTGGTTTTTTATTGAAGAACCAAGAAGCAAGGATAATGAACAAATGAAGGATGTCTGTGCAGGGATTCATACAGGGAACAAGGGAAGGACAAGGAAAGGTCAGGGTGATCTGTTCCATGACTGACTTAGAGTCAATCTAAGTAATAAATCAGAGGATGGAGAGGACAAGGTCCAGAGCTTTCATTCCTTAAGGCAATGTGTTTTGATACTACTTGGACTTGTGGCCCTGTAGGCTCTTTAACTCTCTAACTATGAATTCCAGGAGGTATTAGGCTTGTGGTCCCCAAATTCCCTTATGTCTGCATATCCATCTCATACCTACTTCTGGCCAGAGCCCCAACATGACTAAATTTCACAGGGGTGGGTCTGCCCCTGTTCTTTCATTCAGTATCCTCACTCTTAGAAATTCCAGCTTCACTTTGGAAAGCAAAGTATCTTCTCCATTTACCTTCTCTAGTGACATCCACCCATTGAGCTCACTCTGTTTTTACAAAAATCTTTATAAAAAAATCGTCCTTTCTAACTTTGCCTCCTGTTATATTATGAATGCCTACTTTATGAAATTCCAAAAGTAGAATACTGAACTATAAATAAAATTGCTTAAAATAAAATATATTTACAACATCTTCACCTATGTGACCAATTTTACATTACTTGAAACACATTGGTCAAAGTCATTTAATTGGTGGAAGTATGCAAAATTATAAGTACAAACCTACTTAACTGGCCATTTTTAATCTTTGAAAAAGCATAAATCAGAACCAAAGCCCCGAGCATGGCAACTGAGGGCAAATCCCTGGGCTGAAGACAGGGTTTCAGTCTGACTACAGCTCTTATCTAGCTGCATAATCTCGATTAGTTCATTTCCTCCCAATGCTTGGTCTTGCTTTTGTCACCTGTGAGATGGAGAGCCAGATTGTACATTTGAAGTTCTAATTTCTTTTAAATGAAAAAACAAAAATGATACAGAATTTCAAACAACATAATAGGTTAACAATGGTTAATATATTGCATATTATTATCTTCAAAGTAGTTGCTCAGATTACAAGGTACAGGCATGAAAAAATGATCAAGCAGTGAAAGCAAAAATCGTTCTTTTTGATGAACTAACAGATTAGTAGTATAATTATCCTTCTTATGTTTTATATATATATATATATATTCTTTTCCCTTCTTTCTTTTCTCCTTTCCCTCATCTCAGTTGTTCTTTTCTTTTGACCAGTTTCTTCCCCTTTCACTCTCACAGTATGTATTGTACACTTCGAATCCTATTTACTCTTTCAGTTTTTTACAGTAGGGAAACAATATGATATTTACACATGTGAGTCTGATTTATGTCACTTGTGAGTATAATCTCAAGTTGCATCCATTTACCTATAAAAGCCTCAAGTTTGTCCTCCTTTATAACTGAGTAGTACTCCATTGTATAAAAATACCACATACCACATCTTTTTTATCTATTCTGTGATTGATGGCCATTTAGGTTGTTTCCAAGAGTTAGCTATTACACATTGTGCTGGTATAAACAGTTCTAAATTTTAAAGATGGTCATCATAAGGATGAGCTGAAGAGTTTTCTTTGCTTGTAGCATGTTTTATAAAATCAAATAAATGTGCTTGCAATCTCTTCATATAAATGAGCGGACTTACAAAACAATAGAAGTAGATGGTATTCCATAACACAGGACTTAGAGAATAGCACACAGCGAGTGGGGCTCCCTTTCTCTCTCTTCTTTCCTCTTTAGTGGTGAACTTGTTTACTTTGCCTTCTTATTCAAGGCCTCATTATCACAGCAAGAAGCACTGCAGCAGAGGTTTTTTTTTAAAGAACACAGCTCTAGCTTTTCTGTTGCATCAGAGCTGTTTGTCTAGCAGATTACTCTTTAGGCTGTTGAAATGAAAGTGGCTGGTGTGACAGTACATGCAGGCTTGATTGAAGCAAAGTAGAACAAGCCTGTCAGGTGTGAGTTTATAACACTCCTAGGAGTGTAAGACAGATCTTGGACTACTTATGCTCATAGGATACCTGCAGTTTTCCTGAGATTACTTTGCTTTGCTTTTTAAAAAATATCCTACATTGCCTCTATATTGATACAAAAGATCTGTGATGTTTGCTATATTTCACAGCGACATCACAGTCCACCTGCCTCTTAGAGCTCTGTAGTCATAGCACATCACAGCCCTCACTTCTCACTCTTGGACCATTATAGCGATCCCTTGCTGAGAACTGTTCCAGTCACTGAGCACTGCAGTCTCTTCCAGAAAGACCATGCTTCAATGGAAGTGTAATTTAAACCCAATGAGCAGGCAAGTAACACAATCGAATTCTAGAATTGTTTCTCCACAATGACAGGGAGGCATAGTTATACACCATGTCAACACTGACATTCTGCTCCCTGTATAAAGCCCCTGACTGGATTTTCACAGAAGAAATGTGATTATTTTTGGAAAGCACAGAATGTTCCCTAGAGCTTTGGTTACAAAGTTAGATTGTAGTGGAGGAGAAATTTTGGAGCCCATTGGATGCTGAGGTTGATTCAAATTTTGGAAAATCTAGAAAAGGTAAAGCAAGTTGATTTCAAATAAGGATGAGTTTTGTTTTGTTCTAGATACACATCCTTTGTGTTGAGGTCTAAATTTATTCTGGAGACCTAATTCCCAGAAACAGAGGATTAGTAAGTAGCCAGGTTACTCTCATTCTCTGCATCACTCAAATAGTCCATTTTGGGATTGCTTTCTTTCTCTCTCTCTCTCTCTCTCTCTCTCTCTCTCTCTCTCTCTCTCTCTCTCTCTCTTTTTGCCTTTTTTGAGACAAGGTCTCTCTATGCAATTCAGGCTGGCCTTGAGCTCACTTTGTAGCCCAGGCTGGTCTTGAACTCACAACAATTCCCCTGCCTCAGAGGGGGTTGCTTTCTTAGTGGACATTTCATTGATCATTGGGTAATTTTTCACAAGAAATTATAATTTCTTTCCTTTTTTATTAATACATGTATGTAATACATAATGCTTACATTCCTGGGGAGATGTTGATGCATGTATAGCATATAGCACATCTTAATTCCTTTTGTCATCCCCTTTCCCTTCCTCCCTCCACCTTCCAGCCATCTCTTGATTCTCTTCCCTTTTTTGTACCTGTTTATAGTAACTACTGTGTGCATTCTCTTATGCGGAGTGGATACGTGTACATTACATAATTCCTTTTTTTCATGTCTTTTGCTTCCCTTCCCAATCCCTGCCATCTCTTGATCCCTTGTTTGAGAATGAGCTGTCTCCATTTCTTTGTATGGTTAGCAAGCTTTATGGTACATTCTTGTGGTTAGAGTCTTGAGGTTGTTGCTTTGTTGTATGAATGAGTAAGTAACTTTCCACTTCAGAGTCCTCATTTTATAAGACAACCATATGTTTAAACTAAACCTCTTTTCATAATTGTACGAAACACATGAGGCCTCCAGGCCACATATGTCTGGTGCATTAATTGTTCTTGACCCACAGTTTAAACCCTGTATTTCATTCCTTGAAGCATTAATGGATACATGCATAGAGAAAAGTAAGTCTAAATGTACCCAACCACCCAAATCTCTTCCCTGGAGACAAACACTATTACTAGCTTCTTGTGTAATTGCAAGAGATTTTTCCTGGCATAATACAAACAAGAAACCCTTTGCATGTATGAGTGTATTTCACACAAAAGATAACAGCCCCAAACATGCTTGTAAAGTATGGGTCTGAGGCTAATACAAATTATGGTGTGAATAAATATGCACATATTTACAGATTGCTTTTTTATGTCTTGGAGCTCATTCTGCAATATATCTTGGAGGTCTTTCAAGAGCAATACAGTATGAGCTGTTTCATTTTCTTCCAGAGCTATATAATATCCAATGTGTGGAAACATGGGTATTTAACCAATCCCATACTGAAGGATACTAAATTGTTTTCAGTATTTTGCTATTACAAACATTTTTTACCAAGAATATAATCTTAATATGCTCCATTTTCCACATGTGTTACTATATATTTATAGGAAAGATTTCTGGAAGTAAATCAAAAGATACGTACATTACAATATAAGAATTTTGTTCTATTTCTAGTAGCACTTATTAGTTGCAGTTCAGAAATTTTGGTATTCTTTGTTTTGTTATTATTAAATTAGAGCTATTTGTTTTGTATCTTCTATATTTCCTCTTTAACCCATAGGTTCTCTCTATATATCTGTTGTTTTATTTTCAAATACCCAAAGACTTTTCTAATCAGATAATATACTCAAACTTCAGTCTTTCAGATTTTTTATAGGCCAGTATGTATCATACTGAGCATTCAATTTATACTGGAAAAAATGTTTATTCTGCAGGTGTCTGGTACAGTATTCTATAACATCAATTAGGTCAAGTGTTTTTATATTGCTCATATTTTCTGTATTAGGATTTTGCAAGGTATTCACTCAATTGCTGAAAAGTCTTGCACCATTAATTATGACTGTGGCATTATTTAACTTCTTATTTTAGTTATGTCACTTTTTGCTCCATATACTTTGAAGTACTGTACTATTATTTAATACATGTATTTATAGAACTATTTTGTCTAAGTCTTGATGCACTGACAGTTGGCCATTATGAAATTTTCTTTTTACTTTTTATAATACTCTTTGTCTAGAAGTACCCTTTTTCTGATAGAAGAATAATCATATCTTCCTTGTTCTCTTTCATGTTTATTTTTATAGGAATACTGTATATTTTCATATTGTAATTTTCAACCTAAATGAAACTAAAAGATATCACTTCTAGACAGAATATTTTTGAGCCTTGCTTTTAAGGTTTTTTTGTTTTTGTTTTTGTTTTTTTTTGGTATGTGGTACTGGCAATTGAACCCACTGAGCACTGAGTTACAGCCCGTAACCCTTCTTATTATTTTATTTTGAGAGAAATTCTCACTAAGTTGCTCAGGCTGACTTTGAACTTTAATTCTTCTGCTTCAATCTGCTGAGTAGCTGATATTACATGCATGCACCATCATGTTGGGTCACATTTCTGTGCATTTTTGTTCATTGCTATCGGCTCTTCTTTTTAAACTAAATGTGTATATTAAGTACAATGATGGACTGTGCTATCATCATGCTATTTGTTTTGTATTTGATCTTTATTTTTCATCTCTCCTCTTACTACTTTTGTTTGATCGTTTAGTCTCCCATTTTCATTCGTATATTGACTTCTTAGTTCTACCCCTTTATATTATAGTGTTTTGCTCTACATAGTATAACAGACCTTCTTATTTTATGACAGTATACTTAGTTTTTATGTTAAAATACCTCACATGGAATGTAAGAACATTAAAGCAACATATTTCAATCAACTTCCTTCCTTTCTATAATGCCATATGTGTTTTTACATTATAAGCCTTTCAGTGAAATTCTCTCATTTTCATTATAAAAATTACTGTTACATGACACAATACCCAGTAAATAGACTAAAATTATGGCTCTCATTCTCCTATTTGTACCATGTTTCACAGATTTTTTAATTGTACATCATACATTTACATGATAAGCTCTAGAGTATAACTCTACTGATAATGGGTATGTATATTGTTCTGGCCTCTATATAAGTAATAAACATATATTTTAAGTCTTGTGCTTGGGATGTGAATGTGTGCATATGTGTGTGTGTGTGTGTGTGTGTGTGTGTGTGTGTGTTTAGCCTTTGACTGTTTTGGTTCTATCTTTAGTTCAAGGTTGAGGGCAGGCTTATTGGGTGTGTGTTCATTAATCCTAAATTGTAGTCTTTCTGAGATCTCCAATTAATGTTCAATATGCTTCTTGAAGCCAGTTCTTTCTACCTTTCCTGAATCTCCCAGACTTGTGCAACCTCCTATATGAGTCTTGCAGCAGTTGATCTATGCTAGACCGTGACGATTCTCATTCTGCTTAGTCAGTCTATCTATAAGCCCCAGATCTTCAGGAAATTCCCAGTCTGTTTCCACCATTCCACCAGGTCTCACACACCTTGTCTCACAAATCTACATCCCAAGCTCCAACCTCTACTCCCAACTCCCCAAACTACAGAACCCAGCTTTAGTTTCACCTTTCCCTTTCAGGGTTGGAAGGTATTTCACCTCTCCTTGAAAGCCTAGAGTAATACAGTGCTTACTTACTTCATGTATTTTTCCCTCAAAATATGAACCACTTATAATTTCTGTTGACAAGTTCCTGAAAACTACTGACTCTTGTTTTGTTGTCCAGTTTTGCAATTGTGGTTAAGTTTGGTATCAGTTTTCCTGAGCTCAAGATCTTAAAGCTGGGAAAATCTCACATAAAAAGCACAATATTTTCTTGTCTTATTTAATATTCTCTGAAGCTATTTAGACTGTACAAAATAGCTTTCCAAAGTCTAAGGGAATGTTTTAGATTGATGTGCAGAAATTAGACAACATTATACATTCCTCCTCAATATGACAAAGAAGGACAAAGGCTGGGCTCTAGAGATACATTTCCTCTTTCATAGATGTGTCAAGGACAACTACTAACTTGATAGTCATAACTAATCATAGTGGAATTCTTGATACATACTGCCTACATGCTCATTTCTTAAGAGCCTGTGGTGTTTTGCATGGAGAATTGCCAAGTTTCTCCCAATCTCTGCTGTGGACACATTGCTTCAGAAGCATAGAGACTTCTGGAAGTAACAGAAAATTGTCATAGGACACAGCATGACATGTAACTTTACCCACTGACCCTCTCCCATTTCTTACTCTTTCCTCACTTAGATACTTGCAGGCTTTTTGCTGGAGGTGAAATCAAGTGTCCATGCAGCACAGTGATTCATTAGAAAGTGGTAAGAGCTTGACATCACTATGACATTCATCTTGGATTAATAACAACAAATGCTCTCTACCAGAAAGAGAAATGATGGTATTTTTCTGTGGCATCTATAAATAGAAAATAAGTTTGATTGGCTTGTCACAGTTAAGACTTACACAGGACACATTATTTGGATTCCACAAGTAAAGTGCCTTTTCTAAACTTGCTGCTCAGGCTAACCCATTCTCATTTGTGACATCAGTGATTACCTAAAAATTGTAACAAGGAGTAAAGAAAGTGAGTAATAGGCTGTCTCACACAGGTTCCTTGTCTTGTATAATAATCACAACCTTAGAGCAAAGATATGATTGGCGCTGACTACGCATGATAGAGCTGGGTTTTGAATAAACAAAATAGCTTGTCCAAGGTCAAAAAAGCAGGAATTTGAATATTTGAGTCTATTCACCTCCAAAATTACATTTCCGGTACACCACAGGTTTCATTATTTTATGATGGTAAAAATTTACCTTGCTGTCTTGTCAGATATTGCAAAGAATGTATTAACAAAGAACCTTTATTTTTAGAGGAATTAGCTCTCAGTAATTTTCCAGTAAAAATTATCTCAAACGTGTATAGACAAAGGTTTCCATATCTGCTCTGTCCTTTTTTTTTTTTAGTTATAAAATTAGACTTGTTCTAACCAAAGCAACCACAGTTGTTTTTTTAAGTCTTCATTTGAGATAATATAATTTAGCATTTCTTTGCCTCTTGTAAGGAAGGAAAACAATAGTTCTCTCACTTGATTTAATATCATTATGTCTGACAACACAGTTAACAAAGTAGCTGTTGATATACCAAGGATTTTCAAGTTCTGTGCATCAAAAGATCATTAATGAAGTTAACCAACCAGAAAGTTCACCACCAAATATTCAAAGGTTATGAGGAACTACCAGTATCTACTCTAGAGTCACTGAATATAAATCGTGCATCAACATGTGCTTTATCACTCCTTTCTGACTTTTCCTTCCTTATACACAACCCAGTTGTATAGGTCAGCTTTTCCATTACTGGGACAAAATACCCGACATAGGAAATTTTATGGAAAAA
Organism: Dasyprocta punctata; assembly: GCA_004363535.1. Taxonomy (NCBI): domain Eukaryota; kingdom Metazoa; phylum Chordata; class Mammalia; order Rodentia; family Dasyproctidae; genus Dasyprocta; species Dasyprocta punctata. The sequence goes on from RJWM01034128.1 coordinate 10,972, forward strand.
AGACTTATTTTGGTTCAGGGTCTCAGTCCACTATTCACTGGTACCAAGACAAAAAAAACTTCATGGCAGATCAGTGTGTTAAAGGAAAGTCACTCAACCCATGCAGCCAGGAAGCAGAGATCAAGGAGAGTCAAAGACAGAGACATACACCCTTCAAATCCAGGCAACACTGACCCACTTTCTCCAGCAAGACTCCATTCCCAACACCCATTCATTTAATGAAATTTCGATGATTTAATCCATTGATGAATTTAGTACCCTCTCTAAGTCCCACCTCTGAACATTCCTGCACTGGTGATAAAGCCCTCAATATATGAATTTTTTTCAGACACTTCATATTTAAACCATAACAGTGGTAAACAAGAATACACAGTGAACATGTAAGATGGCTACATATATTAAAGGAGTTGACAGTCAGGAGCTGTGGTATGTTCATATAGTTCCAGTTACTTAAGAGACTGAAGTAGGCACTTGAGTCCTGGAGTTCAAGACTTTCAAGGGCACCATAGTGAGATCTTGTCTTAAAAAATAAAAATAAATAATAACAACCTAAATTTTAGGTTTTAATAGAACAGGAAAAACTGAAATCAGAGGAGTCTTTTTACCTGGAAAATGTTTGAAATTTAGTAATTTTTACATGCCAACAAATTATTTATATAATAGCAAAGATTATTTTCTCTGATTGCAGTTTTTCTTTATTTGTTTTTTAAAATGATATTACCAGTATTTCTTTGGTAGATCACTAAAGCTTTTGAAATATTAATTTTAATGTAAACTTACAAATTTCAAGTAACCATTTATTTACCTGGTTAATGTGAAGAATGATAAAGTTTTAGGAGGTTAAAAAGAAGAGCAGTTATTTTTTACATTTAGAGAAAGTGAAAACCTAAGCGAAAAGTAACCTTCCCAATTTGAACACAACTTACGAATACATGGGGTAAAACTCCAGGTATCAAGACATCTTCATCAAATGATTTTTCTAGGAGTAAATATTTCAATTCCAAGATATGTTAAGAGTAAGAAGGAATATAGCTGTTACAATGTCTACCTTTATTGACTGTAACCAGCTTCGTATGTGTAGTAAAATCAGGCAGTGTTGAGCCACAAAGAAGAAAAAGTAATAGAAAAGATAACAAAGTGATGGGAGGAGATGCTAATTTAGGTTACAGCATGGCTCGGAGAGGTGTTTCTAAGGTAGTCACATTTAGGCAAAGACTAGAATGAAATCAGAATTGAAGAAGTTTTCAAGAATAAGAGCTATGGATGGTGAAAGATGTGAAGAGAGATGTGCTTTTTGTGCTTGAGCCACAGCAAAGAGATTAGCAGCTAGAGTGCACTGAACATTTGTTCATTCATTCATTCATCCATTCACTTACTTGTTCCATGGGTCATCATAAGCCAGAGAAGTGAATAAGAAATGGGGACCTACAGGAATGTGGCACAGCTAAATCATGATTATAGCAACATTTAGCCATGTTAACTTTACATTGCTGTACAAAGCATGTGTTTCTACCTGGTTAGAAGGTATTATTTTGTAAGAAAAGGTAATGAAAGCAAGTGTCCCTGAATCACATAACATACTCTACCTTCCAAAAAAAAATTATTCCATGCAGAAGCCATGCTAAAGTATAGCAACTTTTGAAGTTTTGATGTTAAAGCATTCTATGTAAGATAATTTCAAATAATTGCACAGTCTGTGTGATAACAATGAGCTCTCACACGCCTTATGTAATTTGATCTTTATAACCCATGGATCTGAAGTACACATATCTTTGCTTACAGTGAAGCAAGCTGAGATTAAGGGAGTTTAACTGACTTTCAAAGTTAAGTGAAAAATTGTCAGTGGATAATCAACCAGATATTAAGATAATGTAAATGATTTTCCTAAGAAGTATATACTGTTAATTTCTCTGTGTTCTCTTTCTTTCTCTTCATTTTATACCTTCATGTAATTATTATAGGAGGTTACAAATGGTTAGTTTTACTTTAGAAAGTTCAACATGTACTATTAGTAAAAAAAACAAGCAGGTATGTGCATTATAGGATTACAAAGAGTGGAAAACAAAACATGGGATATGTAAATTGAAGAGAGAAGGGAAAACACATTTTCTTGATTAAGTTATGTCATTTATAAATATTATATTTTCACTTTGAGCAAAACTTAACTGTAACTTATAAATGAATGATAGCTATTGTTATTAAAATTGTCATATATCATTTGTTTGCTAATTGTGTAAGAAAACTGTGATTTGAAGGACAAAGATTTTGGAAAGCAGTAGTGGTAATTGTACTTAATCTCTAGCACACTTTTAGTATGATAAATATTGCTCACACTACGTAGAAAACAAAGATTTTTATCAAGATTAAATGATATATTTAAGATCACAGAGCCAAAGAAGCACAGACAGTACTGTCAGTCACTTCTGTTTTATTAGAAAATCCATTTTGTTGCTTCACTTACAATATTCTTAATATTTACTTCAATAAGAAAAAAATGAGACTAAAGTACTGGACTTTATAAAAAGTATTGATGTGGAACATGCTGTCATGTACCAAAGATCCTAGTGTCTAGGGTAGCAAAAGAAAAACTCCATGATGCAAGACAACACATTAAATATTGTAGCAGTATCACACATTCCGAGAAACTCAAGAAGGCAAAGATCAGTATAACCTGAGTTCACCGAAAGCACAATGGTCCTGGTCCTATTGAAAAGAGATGTAATGACAAGGAAGTGAACACAGTTCGACCTAAGTCTGAGTTAAGATGTCGGGGCTTAGTGAGGAGGTAGCATTTGATAAAAACAATATTGGTGATGTGGCCAACCCTGAAGAAACATAGCATTTTATCCATATGTTCAATAAAGTAGCTAAATTCTTATTTCATTGTCATTGACTATGCTTACTTCTTAAGAAGAATGCCTTTTAAATGGGAGTGGGAAGAGTCAATGTTGTCACCATTAGAAGCAGGCCGAGAGGGAAGTGACTTAACTTGGAAAATTGCAAACTTTAAGAAGCCAAAAATTGTGTAGGACATTAGAAGTTCAAGTGCAGAGACAAGTGCAAGGAAAAATAAATTCAGTGTGGAAGGGGATCAACGTGGAGTATGAATTTGTGGGTCAAGAAGAAATCTAAAGAAACTATTTTGGAATTAGATAGGATTAGGAGACCCTCGAAAAGGTCCTGAGTCACAATCTTGGACTTAAGTATTCCTTCATTCATTCATCATCTGGTTTGAAGTGGATAGGAGTTCTTTTCTTTTAAGGGTAAGGTTAGGGCAGATACAACTTGGCTTGTGAAACAGAGATGGTCACATAATGGCTTGTACTGTGCTAGAGCAAAACCCAGTTATGCACTTATAGCTTAAAGAATGAGTGATCAAAATTAATTTTTAAAAAGTCCAAGTATTCATATTCTACTGAAGTCAAGGTCAATTTAAGATAAACAGCAGAACATTTTTAGTGTGATAATTATCAGAAACAAATGTACTGCTTGCTATGTCTACATACATGATATACTTCAAGCAATGAGCGTTTTAGCGACAAGTATTTCTATAAGCCTTGCTATGATGCTGATATTGAACCAAAAGCTTAGAATTATGAAGAGAAACAAAATTTACAAGATGCAATGTGGTTACTAAGTAGTCTTTCAAAAGAAAAAAAATTGCTTATGCTGTTGATTCTGCGTTCATTGTTTGCACTGGCTCAAGGTGGACTAGGATTTTATTACCTTTGGTTCTACACCTACCGGTCTCCATGAAGTGTTAGATTTGTTGTCATTCCTAACACTCATTTTATAATTTTGAACTTCTGAATATATGTGATTGCTCAAGTCGCTGCCAAAAGTTTTAGATGACTTTTAAAATGTCTGTGTACATGTAACTTTTTCTAACTACAATTGTGGCATATGTTTCAGGATACTGGAGCAGATGCAAATATGTGACAAAAGCACAAAATGAACTGTCTTGTTATATGGTTCATTATATATTTCTTGCTGTGAGAAGAAAACTTATGAATGATGATAATATTTGTAATTTCTAGAAGTATATAACATGCTTCTGTATGTATCAACTCATTTTCCTTAAAATGACTCATTTGCAGCCAAAATAATGTGAAAGTCAGGTCTTTACTTGCTTTCTTAAAGTCCCACAGCTAATATTTACAAAGCCAGAAACAAAATTTTCTTATTCCAATGCTAGGACTATGATTTCTCATCAAAGATAAAGAATGATAGTATCAAATATAGTGCTCATTCTTTGATTTCCCAACTTTGTATTGAAATTGAAATTGCGAGGATATTGCAAAGATTACACTTGGGGTCTCTAACCAAGCTAGCCTGGTGACCTTCAGGTTTCCCTGACAGGCAAGGTTGCCTGTGCTTACAAAATTATTCTTACTAACTTCCTGCCTTACCTTTCTCCGACATGTCTTCGCCTGGCTAGGAGGGAACAGTTGCGTTAGTATTTGACTCCTTGCATAGCTCCTTGAAACAATATTAAATGGGATGCTCCTCATCACTTTTCAGTTCTCATTAGGACCTAGAGGTGGTTTATGGAAACTTCCATTTCTAATTCAAGACTCAGTTCATACTTAATGCTGTTGCTGGCTGAAGACCCCAAGACCTCAATCCTTGCCCCATATCCTGGACTTTTCCTCTTTCCAGGAGTGGGCTTTGAACCACTGTGAAACTAAATGAAAACCTCATAATTCATTATTTATTAAATGACAGTGTTATTTTTGTTGTTAATAAATGACAACCTTGCAATTGCACAGGACCGAGGTGGTCTTTATGGTAATAAATAAAGCTTCTCAAATCAACATTGGCATCAAAAGCAGCATTGGCTATGCAGTAGGAAACAATGTGTGGCACTGGAAGAAATTCTGTACTGGCAGCCAGGAGCCCATTTAACTAGCAATGGGTCTGGTCTGCCTCTGACTTGTTATGATGCTAGGAACAATTATTTCATTATCACATGCTTTAATTACTTAATTTATAATTGGCAGCAAATTCACCTGTCACTAAACAGCAATATATATCTTTGAATACATTCTTAGAACTATAAGTTATATGTCTTTTTATATATCTGATAATATATATTTATATTTATACCCAATTCCTTGCCCAAAATATTTTTCCAATTCCTAACATAAAGTCTGAGATCTTATACCTAAAATTTATTCCTTGAATGTTCAAGAGTACCTTTGCATCGAGGGATAGTATCATACTTATTAATATTGGACTGGATCTAGACATAAACTTCACAATTATTTTGATCAGTTTGGTATTAAAAGAAAGCTAAGAAAAATCTCCATCAAAATTGAAACATTTTCTAAGTCTTCTAGCATGATCCTACCCAAGAATCAGCTTTAAATCCTCTTTCTAATACATCATTTGAATGTTTTATGTACCCCATATTCCCAAAATCTTGTATTGGGAGCATGTTCCCAGGGTCATGATACTGAGGAGTGGTGCAGTCCTTAAAGAGATGTGATTTAGTGGGAGGTGCTTAGGTCTGTTGGGGCCAGGCCCTCAGAAAGGATTGGGGGATCTCTACCTGTCTGGCTTCCCATTGTGAGGAGTGATATCCTTCTCTTACCTCACTTATCCTACCATCTACCATAGAGTCCTCGCTAGAGCCAGTCCTGTGCTGATCAGAGTGTCAGTCTCCAAAACTATGAGCTAAATAAACCTCTTATCTTTGTAAAGTTAGAATACATCAGGTACTTCATTCTAGTAATGCAAAACAGACATATATTTCATAAATTCATAAATTGAGTCACTTTATAGTGCAGCTTTGTGAATTGTATTATGTTTATCTCTATCCTTGGCAATGAATAAACACTACCCTAGTAATGGAGACCAGTCCATAAAACAACTCCTTTCCCAGAGCACTGAATTAGTGTTTAGTTCAGTGCTGCAAGACAAGGAACATGCAAGGGTTTCATTGTCTCCCCTCTTGTCTCTAGTTACTTTGTTTCTCTGAATTTTTAAAAGTATATGCTTCAGCAATTTTTAATATATTCAGACAGTTGTATAAATCTCACCATTCTCTAACTCCTGTACATTTTCCTTCCCCACATACCCCACCACATTCCCCTTCAGACCTTGACATCTACTACTTCCCAATTTGGATGGACTTATTCCAGACATTTTGTATAAATAAAATCAAATAACATGTAGCCTTTATATGTGTTTTCTACCACTTATCTTACTGTTTTTGAGGTTTATCTATGTTGTTACATGAATCGGTACTCTAGTCTTTCTTATGGGAGAATAGTGTTGGATATATTACATTTTGGGGGCATGTTAATAGATGGGTTTTTTCCTACATTACATGTAACACTGTTATGCAAATTTATGTATAAGTTTTTATCTGAATGTGTATTTTCATTTCTGTTTGGTATATATCTAGAAGCAGTGGTGCTGGGTTGCATAGTAATTATTTAACCTTTTAAGGAACTGCCAGCGTGCTTTCCACAGCTTCTGTGTCTTTATGCATTTGCCAGAGCAATGCATGAGGGTGTCGGTTTCTCTTCTTCCTAGTTGACACTTTTTACTAGCTTTGTTTCTACTTATGGCTGTCTCAGCAGGTGTGAAATAGTATTTCATAGTCATTTGTTTTTGGTTCTTAACCCAGTTAGCTTACATAAAACTGAGTACTGTGAGTAATCAAACTTTTAGCTTCAATATAAAATAACAATATGCAACGTAACATATATGGGGGACCTCCTTCTGAAGGTGGTGGCCTTTGTTAATTCCCTATTATCTTGTTTCAAAATCCTATATCATTCTCATTGTTTTGTTTGTTTGGGCTTTATTCTGTTTTATCTTGTTCGGTTTTGTTGGATCTGATGGTGTAGGCAGCTATTTCAAAGATAACAAGATATATTATGGTAGCCATTTTGGATTTACTATTACCTTGTTTTGAAGTCCTATACTGCATTCATTGTTTTGTTTTTATTGGTTCTACTCTATTTCTGCTTTGTTTTATTTTACTATGTCTAAAGATATCTACAGCTATTTTGAAGTCGACAAGAGGCAGTATGGTAACCACTGTTGATTTCCTATTACCTTGTTTTGAAATTCTGTGTGACTTACACTGCCTTGTTTTGATTGGCTTTGTTCTGTTTTATTTTGCCTGGTTTTATTCTCTCTAAAGTAAAATTTTAAAAAAAGAAAGAATAAAAAATAAAATAATATTAATGTCTTATAAGTACTGCCATTTTTCTAATATCTATCAGTGCCTTTCCACTTTCACTCTTTCAGTCTCGTTTTTTGGTCAGTAATGCTATAACTATATAAAATCAAAGAAGTCCATTAATCAGTGCAGCCTTAGCAGTCTGTTATCTATGTATTACTTAGCACTCCAGAAATGAAGATAAGAGACTCATCTGGGAGTATAACATATGTAGACTTAGTTTCAACCAGCTTTATCTCTACATACTCATCTTTAACTCACTTCCATGTGTAAATGAATTAAATTGTGAGCGCATCATGCTGAAATTCTTCTAGTACACAATACGGAAGAGCAGGACAACTGTATGTTTGTGTAAGATTTTTATTTAGTTGAATCTGAACAAGATACTATCACATTTTGCTTCTGCTTATCTCAGAAAGTGAGAGATTTCTCCTTTTTACTAAATGTGTTTTATTTGTTTGACATGTTAAGGTCTAGTTTTATTCAATTGATTGGAACTCTTGTTATAAGTCACTGAAGACTTGATAAGATAAAGTGAGCAGTTTTGGCTTGAGGGGCAGTGATTGTAAAACAATAAATGTGAATTCTGGCACTTGCTCCGTAGTTTTTTTCATGTTTCTTTGAATTCATCAGAACATTTTGGTTGTCTCACTCAGCAGATGATGGTGCTGAGGAAGAGGATGCTATGATTTCCTCTTGGAGCAAAACTCTTGTTCTATACTACGTTGAGAATTTTTCAGTGTAATGGCAGTATTTTTTCTACTGCTTATTCCTCATATTTATATATGAGATTTGATTATTTAGTAAACATATATTAAAGAAACTATAAAGAAAGCCACTGAAATTAGGCAAAGTGGAAGCATACTGGTGATTTGCTTTGGTTATGTAGCAGATTTCCACATGTACAGAGTAGTCCTTTCAGAAACATCTGGTGTGCCTGTGTTTGCTGATGTTGCATTTGATTTAATTCCCAGGGATAAATTCTAGTGCCTTATTCACATGCAAAGGGCCAGTAATAAGATGAATGGGCAACTGCTTCAACTTAAAATATTATGCTAGTATCAGATTTTGGACCTAGCCTTCAGCAATTGCTACCCAATGAGTGATTTGAGCAGTTGTTTCACAAGAATAAAGATTGGTTAGAAAGAAAATCCTCTTTCTCTGTTTTGTACATTAATCTATAAAGATGCTGACCAAAATTTTGTGTCATTCCCTCTCACTTGTTCTTACTGGGGGACATGTTTTTCAGCTTGATTAGATTTAAGCATCTGCTGATTCATTTTTGAATCTCAATATCTCCCTCCCTCTCTCTCTCTCTTTTTCTCTCTCTCTCTCTCTCTCATTTCTACAGGATGTTTTCACTCCAGAATGCAAATTTAAGGAATCTGTGTTTGAAAACTACTACGTGATCTATTCTTCCACACTGTATCGCCAACAAGAATCAGGCCGAGCGTGGTTTCTGGGACTCAATAAAGAAGGTCAAATTATGAAGGGTAACAGAGTGAAGAAAACAAAGCCTTCATCACATTTTGTACCAAAACCTATTGAAGGTATGAAGCTAATCTCTTTTCCTCTTTGGACCCTGATCTGTGTGTTGATTCCAGCTCTGCTCCTTGACCCTTGCTCTGCAGGATTTGCCTAGAGTACACCAGATCAGAACAAAGATTCAGAAACTATGACAGTACCTGTTCCTATTTTTAAAATTTTAAAAGACAATCCTGCTACAGAAACTTCATATGAAGTACCAGGCGTATGGTACTTCAAAACATATGCCTAAATATGGAAGTTAAAAAATTCCTAAAAGTAGGAAAATTCCTAAAAGTATGAAAATATCATTCATTTGGAATGTCATTT
>RJWM01034129.1:0-11183 GCA_004363535.1 Dasyprocta punctata
CTGGGCTTGGTGGTATGCACCTGTGATCTCAGTAGTCAGGAGGCTGAGACAGGAGGATTGCTATGAGTTTGAGGCCACCCTGGGCTACAACAGTGAATACAAGGCCAGCCTAAACTGCATAGCCAGACCTTGTCTCAAAACAAACCAAAAAAAATTTTTTTTCCTCTGTTTTGAATGTGCTAAGTCTACCGTGCCTATTAGAAAAATTGGCAAGTAGTAGTTCACTCTGTAAGTTACCATAGGGGAGCAGCTTGGACTGGAGACATAAAAAGTCACCAGAGAGGGCTGGGGATATAGCTCAGTGGCACAATGCCTACTTCACAATTGTGAGGCCCTGAGTTCGATTTCCAATACCGAAAAAAAAAAAAAAAGAAGAAGTCACCAAAGTGTAGACAGTAATTAAAGCCATGGAACAATGTAAGATTAACAAAGAAATGAGTACAAGTAGAAGGGAGAAGAACACAATTGATCCTGGGGCTGTTAGGCAGAGAGGACTAATGATGTAGCATGTGTTCAGCATCAGGAACAGTCTTTGTAAGCACCTTCCAGGGGTTAGCTGGTATTATTTGGTTATTTGATTAGTAGTTGGTTTATAAAGCCCAACAGGTTTTTCCTTTTTTCTAGCCTTTAATTATATTTCCTGGTTTATTACTAAAATTATACATATGAAAATCTCATTAGTCAGGTGTGCTGCATTCAGGAGGCTGAAATAGGAAGATTGCCACAACTTCAAGGCCAGCCTGCCTGGGCTACATAGTGAGTTCAAGGCCAGCCTGAACTACACAGAAAATTCCTGTCTCGAAAAACTTACAAGAAAAAAAAAAAAAAAACCTCATTGAATATTTTATTATTTTAATCCTTAAGTCAGCTGCCATTTGATAAAATGAGAAACTGAGGTGTACGGAAATAAAAGAACTTGCTCAAGATTACACAGTACATGTCTGACCCAGAACAGCACTTAAACCCAGACTCACAAACTCAGAAGGTCCTGATATTTCCTTTTGACCTTTGGAAAAGAAAGCCTGGGTGGCTCCAATGGAGTCCAACCAGAAGAAAGTCCAGGTTGTCCTCACTGTCAGGGACAATTACTACCCCAGAGGGGCCCAGGAGAAGGTAGTCAGCAAGAAAACAGAAGGGGATTTGCTGACAAGGTCTTTTGGTGTCAGAAATGAGAAGAGAACAAATGAGCACCTGCTCTGAAGCCAATGGCTTCCCAGAATGGGGAGAGCCAGGCCTCTGTCTCCAGAGCCTGGAGCCAGCATCAGGAAGGGGAAAAGGCAGGGGATATAGCTCAGTGGCATAGCACCTGCCTGGTAAGTGCAAGGTCCTGAGTTCAATTCCCAGCACAAAAAAAAAAAAAAAAAAAAAAAGGAATAAATTGCACATGGCCTTCTGCCTGTGCCCTCAAAGGCCTACTCACACTGTCCCTCTCATTTACCCTCGGTTTCCCTGGACCCAGCATAGGCAGGAAAGACATGGTATGCGGACCGGGCTCTTAGAAAACACAGGCAATGCTGCTCCCCACTTCCTGGGACCCATGATTCAATTCTTGTAGGGGATACAATGCTATATCGCTTCTCTGCTATTTCCATCTCTAACTCTAAGGGCCCAGCACAGAGAGGGTTAAGGGCCCAGAACCTTTGCCTCTGGGGTGGGTGGGGACTGTCATAAGGAGCCTTGTCTGGCCTGATAATCCAGGCTGCCTATCTCCTCCACAGCAGCTGTGAGGTAGACAGGTTGTCTTGGCAGGGAGGGATGAAGGTAAGGGCCTCGCTGATGGCGGGAAGAACTTGCAGAGGTGGGAACTCCCAGGCTCCATGGTGACTCTTTCCCACCCAACAGCTACCTTCAGGGTTGTGACAGGAGGTGGGAGAGTTATGGCCCATGTCTGCATATCATCATCTGCACTGACACAGAGAACTGGGCTAACGAGCAGACTTAAGGGAGTGATGATGGAAATTTTTCATTTCTAACTCAAAATGTATCTCAGCAAGTGTGCAAGCGGCACCCCACCAGTGTATCTACACAGATATTGGTGTGAGCACATGTGGGCATGGGTACACACCCACTAGAGAAAAGTCTATTGCAAAGCTAGAAAGGAAGGAGGCTGGCATTTGCAGAGCTCCTACTAGGTTATATAAACCAGCCTCTAGGCTAGAAATTTCCACTTTTACTATCTTATTTCATCTTTATAACAATTAGGAAAAAGAAGGTATCTGAACCCAAGGCAGGGGCCAGGGCCACTCAATAGGTCATGGTGGGAAATAGACTGACAAATCCAAAGCTATGTTTTTTTCTTCTGACTGAATCCATCCTGAGCAAGTGGTCTAGAAAACAAAAGCAGATGTGTGTGGTTTCAGGTGGAAGACCTGAAATATCAGCCATTCTTGGGACTGACGGAGAATGATCATAAATTCAAGCCCAGCCTGGGCAACCTAGTGACTTAGTGGGACTGTCTCAAAATAAAAAGTTATGCCAGGCATGGTAGCACATGCTTGTAATCCCAGCACTCAGGAGGCTGAGGCAAGAGGATCATCTCAAGTGAGGTCAGCCTGGGCTTCAAGACCAGCCTTAAGTATATAGAGAGACCCTGTCTCAAAAAACAGTAATAAACAAATAGAAATAAAATGCTTAAAAAGGGTTAGAAACCAGGTATCATAGCACAAACTTGTAATCCCAGCACACAGGAAGCTGAGGCAGGAGGATCACTTCAAGTTCAAGGCCAGCTTCAACTATGTTATGATTTCAAGCCCAGCCTAAAAATAGCAAGACCCTGTCTCAACAAAACAAAACAAAACCAAAACAACAAAGGGTTAGGAAAGTAGTTCAGTGTGAATGGCCTGGGTTCAATTTCTAGTACCACAAGGGGTACAGGAGCGTCCAGGGCAGGACTGGAGATATAGACCAGTGCTGCAGCACTTGCCCAACATATGCAAGGGGTTGGAGGAGTGGGTGGGTAGAGTCTGAGGAAGACATTTCTGCATCTCTCAGTTTTCCCACGCATCCTCACAGAATCTTCCCAAGCGTCTTGTGAAATAAGCATTCTCATCACCTGAGATGGAGGTTTGGTGACATAAAGTAAACAATGTGCTCAGAATCTCATTACTGGAAACTGGAAAAACTCAAGTCTGATTCCATTGCCTCTGAAACCCCAAAAGGTCCCACAGATACACACATGAAGTCAATCTCATGCATAGTAGACTTATGCACAGAGCCTTGGGTCTGGAGTCATTCCTCTTTCACTGATTTGCTGGGTGCTGGGTGATGCAGGGACAAGCACTTCCCCGGCCTCAATATTGCAAAACTGGAGTAGAGCTGGTACTGTATGTAAACAGGACGAGCAGAGGCGAAGCCCTCAGGAAAGACAGCCTAGGATTCTATTTCCTAGAAGGTTCCAGGATCACCTGAATATACTGTCAACATGTACATTTGCTAATGGGGCCCAGAGGTGAGAGGGTGGAAGGGAACATTTAGAGGATGTGAGCAAGTGTCTTCAGGGCTACATGTGCTTGGGCAAGGTGTCTTCTGAACATTTCTCAAGATAAGGTACATGAAGGTAGCTGCACCACAGAACTGAATCAGGCCAAGCACCCATTCACAGAGTAGTTGGGGACTAACAAAGGGTCAAAAGAATTCATTGAAGTGTGATGAGGAAGAGCCAAAGCCTGGACACAGGGGGCACGTGTCCAGGAGTGTTACAAGAAGCTTCACAGGCTGGGCATGGTGGAGCACGCCTGTAATCCCAGCACACAGGAGGCTGAGGCAAAATAATGTAAGCCACAATCTAAGCCAGCTAACTTCAAAAAACCTAGTAAACAAAATAACAGCAATATTACCAGTTGACTGAGGGTGGGTACTGCATTGGGGAATGAACCAAGGACCTTCATAGTAAACTCTCGTGTTTTTGTTTTTGTTTTTGTTTTTGTTTTGTAGTACAGGGGACTCAAACTCAGGACCATCCCTTGGCCCTTTTTTATTTTAGGTTCTCACTAAATCACTAAGTTACCCAGGTTTGGCTTGAACCTGCAATTCTCCTCCACCAGTCTCAAATTCTGGGATTACAGGCATGTATTACCAAACCAAGTTCTGCATCTTTTGTTGTTGTTGTTTTTGTTTTTTAGACAGTGTCTCTCTATGTAGTTCAGCCTTGAACTTGCTATGTAGCCCAGGCTGGCCTCAAATTCAGAGCAATCATCCTCCCTCAGCCTTTCCAATGCTGGGATTACAGAATGTACCAACATGTCTGGATAAATTTTTTTTTATTTTGAGGCAGGGTCTCACTAAGTCTATAAATTGCCCAAACTAGGCTCAAACTTGCGATCTTCCTGCCTCACTCTTCCAGAGGGCTGGTATAACAGATGTGTGCCACCATCCCTGGCTGTGACCATTCCTAACTCCCTCATTCACCATGTTGATGTTTTGATTTTGGTGCTGGGAGCTGAACTAGGACCTTGGACATGCTAAGCACACACTGTATCCCTGAGCTACCTCCCTAGCCTACTATATGGCTTATGGGCTTCTACCATTTTCTCAAGGAAGTCTAAATAAGAGTGAAAGACCTAAAGTAGTGGCAGGGATTGGAATCAGACTTCAGTAAGTGAAAAGCAGACTGAGCTCAGGAAGGCCATGGAGCTCCTGACCTGAAGCAAAAGTTATTAGAATAGGAAGCCATGCCAAAGACCCAGATGGTGTCCCCCATGCAGGCCACAGTCTCCTGTGACTTGTGAAAAGGGGGAGGTACCATGCCAACTTCCTGTTGGGAGCCAAGGAGGCAGTGGATGCAGAGCAGTCACCCAGCAACAGACCTGGGCAGAAAAGTGTCTTTGGATCCTGCTGTGGCTCTGCCATCTCTGGATAAGCAGAAGGTACTGGGCCTCCACCCTGATAGTATACTGTCTGCTTATCATGGTCCTAGACTGTCCCACCCAGGCCCAGAGGCTCCTCTGGTACACGCCCTGATCACAGTAACCCCCACTTCCAGTCAGGGACCAGTTACAGGTTCGACAGCTGGCTGAAATATCTGTGTCCTCTACTTTTTTTTTTTTTTTTTGCGGCACTGGGGATCGAACTCACAGCCTCACACCTGCCAGACAGGCACTTAAGCCACTGAGCCAAACTCCCAGCCCTAGTTTTTTTTTGAGGCAGGGTCGCACTATATAGCTCAGGCTGGCCTTATGCTCGCATTGTAGCCCAAGCTGGCCTCGAACTCACGACACTCCTCCTACCTCAGCCTCCCGAGTACTGGGATTAAAGGCATGCGCCACCACGCCCGGCTCCTGTCCTTTACTTCTAGGACCCCTGGGTTGTGCCCATGCCTAGCTTCAGATTTGGCCACCAGACACTCAGGCAGACACTTAGGCAGTGAGTGGCATGCGGTTTGGTTCTGGTGCTTGAACCATTTACCCTGGAAAAGGATGTTAAGTGTCTGCGAGTCTCTAAGTAGAGGTGGCCTAGGGGAGTTACAAACAGGAAAGGGGTTCACAAGAAAGTGGGAACAAGCATAGTACTTCCTTAACCTGGCTAGACTACTGGGGTTGATCACCATTACTGCTTGCTTCTTACGGCTCAAGGCGGTATGCTTCACCACTGAAGCTCAAAGAAGTGCGACTTGCCCCAGTCACACAGCTAGTGACAGAGGGAAGTAGGAGAGAAGAGAACTGGCATTATTGCATGTGTGCTAGGCTCCAGTCTGGGTACCTGAAATGTGTGTTCATAGAAACCTCATAATCACCACGTAAGGTAGGTATTGGTAGCTCTCATCTTTTATTTGAGGAAACAGGCTAACAGCACATGGTCTGAAGTCACAGAGCTGGATGCAGTGAGCTGAGGCTGTCATTCAGGGACTGTTACCACTACAAATGATCCTAATCTGCTTTCACGAATTATGGGCTTGGGATATAGCTCAGTGGCACAGTGTCTGTCTGGCAAGTGCAAGGTCCTGAGTTCGATTCCCAGGACAAAAAAAAAAAAAAAGAATTAGTGTATGGCTGGGCATGGTGGTGCGCCCCTGTAATCCTAGCACTCAGGGAGGCTAAAGCAGGAGGATTGCTGTGAGTTCAAGGCTTGCCTGAACTACAAAGTGAGATCCTTTCTCAAAAAAAAAAAAAAAAAAAAAAAAAAAAAAAAAAAAAAGGAAAAAAGAAAAAAAGAACGATTAGGAGGGCCAGGGATTTAGCTCAGTGTCCTAAGTGCCTTCCTGGCAGGTTGTGAATTCGATCCCCAGTACCAAAAAAAAAAAAAAAAAAAAAGAAGACGACGACGATGACAACTAGGAAGAGTCAGACATGCTGGCACATGCCTATAATCCCATCACTGGGAGGCTGAAACAGTAGGATCATGAGGTCAGCCTAGCCTACAGAAACGCCCTGTGTCAATCTCTGCTCTTTACCCTACTTCCCCAAAAAGACTAGTAAGACTTTCTTGCAAATCTCCCTTAGACATCTGAATAGTGAAAAGGCATTAGATGGACAAGAAAGAAGGGAAAATCATAGTAAACAGAGGGTAGAAATACCTGCCACAATTCAATGGCAGAAGGAATAGAATGCCCCCAAAGAATCAAAAAGTTAGGCCTGTCCTCCATCTCCCCATCCAGATCTTGTCTGCCCCTGTAGAGAAGTGGAACACAACCAAATTGTCTAGGATGGGGAAAAGGAGAGGCAGTATGCCCCAGAAGGAGAGTCTGAACAACAGAAGCCCTGCTTTGAGGAATTCTACCCTAGGAATCTCCCCTTTCCCAGCAGAGAATTGAACAATGCAGGGTTCTTAGTTTAAGCGCATTGAGCTCTGAAAACCAGGCTGTCATTCTGTCCCCAGCTTTTGGTTCCCTCGAGAGCTGGGGAGCCAGGTGCACTCACATCTCCCAGCAGCACACTGTCATCCCGGGGACTTTGCCAGAATGGTAGACAAGGCTTTGCCTGCCTATGTCTGGCCTTCCTGGGCTCAGCAAAAACACAGGCTGGAGCTGGGAACGGAAATTTAGGCAGAGGGGTCTTGTGAGCTTGCCCCAGACAAGTCTACATGGATACAGCTGACAGTACCTTCTTTGGTCTGTTGAGATTTATCTAACATTCCTCACCATCACCAAAACAAAATAAAACAAACCTGCCACCAGAGCTCTGATGAACTTCTAAGCCCTGAAGGATGGGGTGAGGCTGTACTTTCTCCTGCCCGGCCCAAAAGACAGATGACCAGCGTTTTTTGTTTTGTTTTTTTGCGACAGTCTCACTATGTAGTTCAGGTTGGTCTTGAACTATGTAGCCATGGCTGGCCTTGAAGTTGCAGCAATCTGCCTGCCTCAGCTTCACAAATGCCGGGATTATAACCACCATGATCAGCAGATAACCAGCTTTATTGGATGGATTGAACTATGGCTCTTAAGACTGAGCAAGGGAGTGGGCTGGAAGTGTTAGCTTACTGGTAAATTGCTTGACTAGTATGTTTGAGACTCTGGGTTTGACCCCAACACTGCAACAATAGCAACACACACATACACACATAAACACATACACACACCAAGACTAAGAGGGAGAGAAACAGTGACACTTGTTTCATAAAACTCAGCAGGGGGGAAAAAAAAACCAGCAGGGGAAGAGTTAAGAGGCAGGGCCTTCTAGAACCCGGGAAAAGTACCCCACCCAAGGGAGGGGCCAGTAGGTTAAAAAGGCGAGCAGTTTGAATGCAGACAAGGCCTCCCTGCACTCAGGGGTCTCCCTACTGCAGTTCCAGCTCCAGGTAAGCATTCCTCTCTGGGTCAGTCTGTCTGCTTGTTGATTTCACCAGAGGAAACCTTCTGCTTCTTCCCCCTGCCCCCCCCCCCGGCACCAGGAATTGAACTCACAACCTCGAGCCTGGCAGACAGGTGCTTAAGTCACTGAGCCAAACTCCCAGCCCTGGTTTTTTGAGGCAGGGTCGCACTGTGTAGCTCAGGCCGGCCTTGCGCTCATGTTATAGCCCAGGCTGGCTTTGAACTCACAATGCTCCACCTATCTCAGCCTCCCGAGTGCTGGGACTAAAGGTGTGCGCCACCACGCCGGGCTCCTTCTGCTTCTTTATGGTGTCTCTGGCTTGTTTTAACTATAGCCCTGGGTCCCTAAGTGATCTCAACAGATACTGGCTCTGCAGTGGCTTTTTTGGGGGCCAGTTCTCTTCCCTAAAATACTAGAGCTAAGCCTGACCACAGAATCAAAGAGATGCTGGGCTGGGAGGAAGCTGGGGTGGGGGTGGGTGGCATTGTGTATCCAGTCCTGCCCTGGCCTGTCTTGTGCCCAACCCCTGGCTATCCTGGCCATGTCTGATTCCTGACCTCCTAGGGCTCTGGCTGGGATATCATCATATACTGTAAGTTTGCGATGAGACACTACAGTATAGATGATGTACTAGTCCGGGCGCCCTCAGCTCTGGAGTCTGATGAGGAGAGTGAGGGGGATGCTGCAAGCTCCGATGGCTCACCGCTCAGCTTATCACAGCTTGCTGACTGTCAGGGCACTTGGGGGTGGCGAGGAAACCGTTACCATTACTGAGTTTAGTAATGGTAACGGTTCTCTTGCTGCTCCCAGAAACTGTGCCAGGAAGAGAACTCTGGACTCGCAGATTCCTGGGAGGGAGACTCCAGGTCTACAAGGTGGTGGGGAGTGAGGAAATAGTTGTGTTTTCCCTGTTCTAAAGGAATAAAGATGAGAACCAGAACAGCTGTCTTTTAACTTTATTGACATCTAAGACTTGGCACTGGGGTGGGGTGGGAGGGCCCAAGGATTTGCGGGAGGTAGGTAGTACCTCTGCATTCTGGGAAGGTCCTTACAGAGCTTCAAGGTAAAGAAGTAGTGAGCAAAGAGAAAGAGCTTCCTGCTAACAACTGGCAAATTAAGTCAAAACTCTGCGGGGCAGAGGTCACCTTCTGAGACCTACATAGCTGTGGCCCCAGACAGAGGAACCACCTGGGAATTGAGCTAAAGAAGGTTCCTTCCTCCAACAAGAGATGTGACTGTGCAGACTCAGCAAGGCCAGGGCGGCCATCAGCCAGTGTCCACTCCCTTCACCAGGCCCTGAAGGCCCGCTAAGCAGGAGACATTCTGGTGATTCCTGCCAGGAGTTTGAGATTAGATGGTCTGGGAGGGGCAGTAGAGGGTAGTCACTTGAGCTTCACACAGAGGCGGATGTGAACGTCACAGAGAAAGATGTCCATGAGATCTCGACCCACCTCCTGTGCAATTTGGGAGATCAACTGGCCTTTGTGACCAATCAGGATCCTCTGACAATGGGAAAGAGAGCAATATGATCCTACTGTCAGGAAAGAATCGCTATCTAACATAGGCTTTGTCCCGTCTCCAAGCCTACTCTCACTTACCACATGAGATTCTTTGGGCACCAGAAGGTTCTGTTGGATTACGAGTTCCCCACTTGGTCCTTCTTCCCACATGACTGTCTTCTGCACAGGGAGACATCATGACTAGTCAGGCAGGCCTATCTCTCTGCCTCCTGGTACCAGCTATACTGTTCAGGGTAGGTGCCCAGATCCCTTTACTCTCCTCACACCTGTTGCACATTATACGGGACCTCCTCAGGCAGGTACTCCAAGAGCTTCTCTCGAATTTTGTTGGTGCAGATCTCTTCAGGTGTCTGACTAGTGAGGACTTCACTGTGGAATTCCCAGGGCCCTGGCTGGGCTTGTGCCAGGAGGTATTGCTGTGGGTACAAATGGATAAGTGGACACCTCAGTCTGAACCAGGACTTTCCTACTCATTCTTGCCTCCAGGAGAAGTCTGAGGCCTATCTTAACAAGACAGATACCAAGGGCCAAGCTATGGCCAAGGCTAACTGACCTTTAGTATTTTTACATCCTCCTGGCTTAGGGATGACAACATGAAGATCTCCTGGAAGTGGGGCCAGCCAATCCTTTGAGGGTTTCTTACAGACTGTGTGTTTGGATCCTTAACTGCTGGGCTAGAGCAATGGTTGCCAGGGTGTGAGCGGAAGGCCTTTCTCATATTAAGCTTCTTGCCATTGACCACACCTTCAGTGAGGGTTGCTGTGAGCTCCAGGAGAACTGCCTTCTGCTTCAGACAATCCACCTGGGAATGAAGAATGGGCAAAGTGTGTGTGGTCAGTGAGATGGGGACCTTGGAAGGAAGCAGACTCCTTTTTCAGGTGAGCAGTGCTTACCTTGTTCAAGACAAGAATACTGGGGATCTGGGAGAACTGGGTCAAGCACTGGAGCACCTGTGGGCTGAGCTGGTTCCGAGTCCACTTGTCTGAGACATCCACAAGAACTACAACTGAAAGATGGTAGGACAGGCAGAAAAAAAAGGACATGACCATTCTTCTTCCTGCCCCATAAAAACTTACCATGAATGAAAGGCCATGACCCCTGTAAATTGCACTTCAGATTCCCATTCAGAGCCTAACCAAGATCAGCAGATTCCATGCTCTTCCAAGGGTCCTCCAACAAAGAAAGCTCCAGATGGTGCCTGAGAGACAGACACATATCAGTTAATAAGGGTCTTACGACTGACACATTCTTTTTCTTTCTTTGCTTTTTCAATTTAGGGTCTCGCTTTGTAGTTCAGGCTGGCTTCAAACTCATGGTTATCCTGCTGCCTTAGTCTCCCAAGTGCTGAGATTACAGGTGTGTACCATACCTGGCTATGAATGATACATTCTTTATTTTTTCCTTGAGACAGGGTCTCACTATACAGTTCAGGTTGGCCTTGAACTCAGTGACCCTTCTGCCTCAGCCTCCTGAATTGTGGGATTACAGGTGTGCACCACTACACCCAGTCTTACTCTTTTTTTTTTTTTTTTTTTTTTTTTGGTGGTACTGGGGATCGAACTCACAACCTTGCACCTGCCAGGCAGGTGTTTTAAGCCACTGAGCCAAATTCCGGCCCTAGTTTTTTTGAGACAGGGTCGCACTATGTAGCTCAGGCCAGCCTTGCACTCACATTGTAGCCCAAGCCGGCCTCGAACTCACAATGCTCCACGTACCTCAGCCTCCCGAGTGCTGGGATTAAAGGCGTGTGCCACCATGCCCCACTTTACTCATACATTTTTGATGAGGGATAGGGTGTGGTAAGTGGTTTCACAGCCTCTGTGATAGAATCTTCCCACCTGTTCAATACCTTTCCCACCCTCACTTGTTTCCATAGCCATTACCGTTTCTGTTTAGCAGAACTGATGATGCCAGGTGT
>RJWM01034130.1:0-19955 GCA_004363535.1 Dasyprocta punctata
CCTGTGCGGGTTCATCCAGAGCAGCACTTTTGCGGTGATATTCGTCTCCTACGCCTGCATCCTCCATACCGTGTTGCGCATCAAGTCTTCTGGCAGCAAAAGCAAAACTTTCTCCACCTGCGCTTCCCACCTCCTGGCGGTGACCTTATTTTATGGGACGCTCCTGTTCATGTACTTGCGCCCCGCCGCCAGCTACTCCCCGGCCTTGGATAAAGTGGTTGCGTTGTTTTACACCGTTGTCTTCCCCATGTTCAACCCAATTATCTATAGCTTCAGGAACCAGGATGTGAAAAAGGCACTTAAAAAACTACTTGAGAGAGAGAGGACTTTTGGGTGAATAAAATTTGAATCATTCTATCATATGTAAATGCTAGCCCTCTCTTCCTAAGGTATCGTTAGCAGCTAAGCCACCAACACCTAGTGTATCTACTATTTGAAGTTTGTCATTATATCCTAGACATAAATGTGGCTTTCAATCCTCAATGCTTTAAAAAGTGTCGTTATTTCTTGCAGAGAGTTTTTCTCCAAAATTCACCTACCTTTTAAGACATTTCTGAATGAAAATGATTGCAACGTTTTCTCTTTTACTGTTTCCAAAATTGTTTGTATGTTTACACATTTATATTATTTATCATGTTTTATAAAAAGCACAGGTTACTTTTTAAAATTTTTTATTTCAGAAAAAAAAGACATATATAACAAAGACAAAAAGCCAAAGAGACAAACAAATGACTAGAGTAAATGCACAACAGTAACATTACAGGTTTACAAAACAGGATGATAGAAACTTGACAATGGTTGCAATATTGCATATTGTTATCTTTAAAATGGTTGTTTACATTAACAGATATAGACATGTAAAACCAATCCAATCATATGAATATTAATTGTTCTTTCTCAATAACGAATACATTCAGCAGTGTGTTCCCTTTAGTTATCTTACATATACATATATACAGATTTATATCTTTTCCTTTTCCCTTCCCTCTTTTCCCCTTTTCCCTTCCCAATTACTTTTGCTCTTTGAGCTGTTTTTTACCCTTACATAGTATTTATTATAGATTTTGGATCATATATACTTTTTCTGTTTCTTACACAAGGGAGACAATATGGTATTTACACATGTGGGTTTGATTTATCTCACTTATGAGTATGATCTCAAGTCGTGTCCATTTACTTATAAAAGTCTCAATGCAATCTTTCTTAATAGCTGAGTAGTACTCCATTACATAAAAATACCACACCTTTTTTATCCATTCTTTGATTGATGGACACTTGGGTTGTTTCCAAGATCTGGCTATTACAAATTGGGTTGCTGTAAACATGGGTGCACAGATATCACTGTGGTATGATGTTTTCAATTCTTCTGGGAAAATGTCCAGAAGTGGGATAGCTGGGTTGAATGGGATCTCTAATCTTAGCTTCTTGAGGAATCTCCACACTGATTTACACATGAATTCTAAGCCTTCCACAGAAGTTAAAATTCCTTAATTTAGAGAGTTTTGTTTTTTTCTTCAGCTTTTCCTGGAGGCTAAAAAACAAGTCTTATGACTGATACCATTCAATGGACAGAATCCTGGCATTGCCCCCAAGAAGTACAATGCAAATTTAATGAGAGGCCCTGTTTGCTGCAGTTATAGCATCTACCAGAACATGTGACCAGAGTTGCACCCCAGCATTTGTGCTGGTTGTATGTTACTTTGCTATAAAACTTAATGACTAAGTCTCACAACAGTCATTCATTTCCCTCAGCAAGTTGCCATTTGCATAGGGCCATGTAAGGATGAAGTCTCTGCTTTCTATCATTGACTGTATTGGTAGAATCCCTTGAATAGTGGGGACTGGAATAGCTGCCAGTTCGCTGCACATGTTTTTTCACTCAGTCTTATGGCATCTCCCATTGCTGTTCTCAAGCATTGTCTTAAAAAAGATGGCCCCTGGAAAAACATTTGATATATCCAAGGCAAATGCCACTGGCTTCTAATGCCTTAGCTTTGGAAGTCCCAGTAAATTACATCTACTACTTTCTATGGGAAAAGCATTCTTATCGGCACCCTAGATTCAAGAGGAGGACAATAAACTCCACTTCCTCTTCAAGAAGGAGAATTTACAATCATCTCAAATTGATTTTCTTAACCTCTATGTAGCTTTCATAAAAGTTTACAGGATGATAGCAAGGAGTTATTCTAGGGCAAATTTTCCTTTAATTTTAATCCTTCCTTCTCATACAAAATGATTGCTTCTATAGTGATTTAAACCTCATTAAGTCACTGTCTATATTATTTTAATAAAATGTTCTATGAGCATAAAGATTCATATTGCTATGGAAATGTACTTTTAAGGTAATTAATGCCATAAAAAATGGTGTGAGAACACATGAAGCCTCCTACTATACCAGGACCCACCACCACCTAACACTCTGTTGTAGTCAGGGGTTGCAATAAAAATATTTTCATACAGAATTTATTATTTTATGATGGTTACCCGGAGTTAAACATAAGAAAGGGCAGGAAATATGTCCACAACACTGAAGACCTAGAAAACCCAACCAAAGACCTGGATCTCACAGCAATGTCTTGCATGAGTCCAGATAAAGACCTAAAGCCCATGACAATGCCCCTCACGAGTCCATCTGGAGACCTAGCACTCATATAAGGATTCATGCCAGTGTGTTTTAAGGATCTGTGCTGGGAAGGACAAAAGTTCATTGGTGAAAGCTGGAAAGTCTGTGACAGCAGAATGAAGGATCTGTGCCAGTAAGTTAAGGGTTCTTCACTGGAGCCAAGAAGTGATGCTCAAAATAAGGACCAGGGCTCCCTGAAAAGTACTATAGTTATCCTTAGTGACAATTAGGTCCCGAGCCTCTCCAATGATAACAGCCCAGTGCATGTCAGGAAGCCTGTGTGACAAGTTTCTCCTGGAGATTGAAAAGCATACATCTTCCCCTCCAGAGCAAGGAAGTGATGCTCAAAGTAACGGCCAAAACTCCCCAAAAGTGAACTGCAGCCATCCTCAGCAACAAGGTCCCCAGTCCCTCTGATGATAACAGTTGAGCTTATATCAGGGAAACCAGCATGACAAGCTCCTCCAGGAGAACCAATAGCTCCAAACAACAACACTTAGGAGAACCCACAATGCTACACTCTTCTCCACATCTTCTTGTATGCTGGCAACTTTCCTCAGGTGGACCATCTAAACTCAACAGCAAGCTAATTTCATTTAACTGGTGTCAAACCGACAGCCAGTTTTTAATCCATAACACCCTCCAAGAGAAGATGTCCCGGTGTACCCATTGGACACTGAAGACAATCATCTGGATCACTCTCAGATGTAGTGCACTGGTGTTTACATTTCTATGATAATGTCCATGTTACATCCCAGAGATATGCTGGGTATAGAGCCAATATTGGCCTCTGGATATGGGGGCTGGGAGTGGTTTTCTGTCGGTGGAGTTCTCCGGAATCCAACTGCTGTCTCCTCACTGCTGCTTCAGACGCATCCACGTTACTGGCCTCATTGATTACTTCACCCTCCAAAGCTGTGTGTGCACCTGTGCATCTGGCTATTGTCCTGGGTCATGGAGTTCCTGTCGGTGTTACACTCTTCCAGCCAGCCCAACAGGCTGGGGAGTAGTGGAGGAGGCCAGAAGTGCGATTGCACTGTCTTCCAGTCGGGCTCCGCCATCAGGGATGCAATGTCCATTACTCATTTTTTATATTTTTATTCTATACTCCACTTGTCTGAGTACCTAATATTCCAAAAATTGCTTTCATGTTCAACCAATATATTAAGAAAAATGCTGAACTTGATATTCATCTTTATATCCTAAATAGATAGGAGACCATTAATGTGAAAATGCACTTGGGTGGGTGCTCAAATGCACACACATGAAATTCTACTTAGAAATTTCTAACACTCCCTTTGGGTTGTCTCACATTGAACTATGTATATACTTTCTGTAACTATTGCCAATCATAATGCATTTATAGAATCGTATAGAGATCAACAAATAGAACTTAGGACTTTTAAAATATATAATATAATATTTACACATAATTTATACAAATCATAATCTTACTTGTGAAAAGTATTAATTTTTAACAGTTCAGATTTTCTTTGAAAAGATCTACATAAGACAAGATAATTTCGCTCTTAGGTTGTGAACAGTGTAAGTACATCATCTGCTACACGTCGGAAAGTGTTCTGGGACTGTAATTTCCTCAGTCCTGTCTCTGGTTGTTTCAATAAAACCCAGCGTTCATAAAACACTAGGGATTTTATCCTCCAGATGGCGAAAGCCAACTATAAACCAAGCAGACAGGAAATGAAGAGAAAAGGGCTAAAACTTCCTTGCAATACCAGGTAAGGTTTCTGTCTCTGTGTTGTAACAGTGAATTTATAAAAGCCTTCTGTGGTTTTCAAAACGTGGACCCCTCAGTGTATTCTGTGGGACTATAATGTGAAGAAAAATCATCTGCTTGAAATTTGTTCCAGTACCTGGAATAAGCTGCATAGAATTAGGCTGCTGCCAAAGTTAACTAGCTTTCTTACCTTAGAGGGAATTTGTTCTACATTTCAGCAATTAGTTACATTTAAAGGTTTACAAATTTAATTTTTTAAATTACAAGAAAGAAAGCATAAAAGAGCGGTCATATTCTGGGATTAATTCATGTGCAGTATTTAATTTTGGTAAATCTGAGAGAAAGAGCAAGGAATTTCATTGTCTCTATTGCCCAGGGAAATTTTCAGGTCCAATATTAGCTTATTGTAATACTACTGATTCTGCAGAAAAAGTAAAGTGCAACATGAAAGATAGTCCAGACAATATTCCTATTATTCAACAAATTAAGTTAGCAATTTTAAAATTATTGGAATTAAAACAACTCATACATCCTGAGAAATTCACTTTCTTTAAAAATAAAGTCAACCAAGGAAAATTTGCTGAACACTACTAAAATAACAACAAAAGCTAAAACCAAAATGTTACCTGCGTAATTTATCAGGTGTGTGAAAAGACAGTCTGTTTTCTCATTCGCTATTAGTTTTGCTATGCTAAATGAGCAATGCCCACTGGGAGTCTTATAGGATGTGTGAAAGTTTCCACTTATTTCCTTTCATATGTGATTCTCATTCTTACCTTCTGAAGAAGGTTTACAGATGAACCTAATGCTGCACCATGAAATCACATGTGACTCTGTGGACTCTGGTTAATCTGTGTTCTTGTTTCCTGCAGATCCCTCACAGGTGAGCCACATAAATGGCAGACAGAAATGTCAGTGTGATTACTGAATTCATCCTCCTGGGTCTGACTGATAACCAGGAGCTGAATATCGTGCTCTTTGTGTTGTTTCTCTTGATCTATGTCATTACTGTGGTGGGCAACATTTGGATTATCGCAATAATTCTGGTTAGTGCCCAGCTCCATTCTCCCAAGTACTTTTTCCTTTGCCAGTTGGCTTTTTTGGATTTCTGTTATTCCTCTGTCTTTATCCCTAAAATGCTGGAAAACTATGTGACAGGACGGAGAATCATCTCCTACCAGGGATGTCTCCTGCAGTATTCCTTTGTCAACATGTTCCTGACCACGGAATGCTTCCTCCTGGCTGCAATGGCATATGATCGATACGTGGCCATCTGCCGCCCACTTCACTACCAAGGTCTCATGACTCCCGCCTTCTGTGTCTGCCTGGTGACTGCCTCTTACCTGCTGGGTTCTGCTAACTCGGTCACCCACCTAAGCAGTTTGCTGAGCCTGTCTTTCTGTGGACCCAATGTCATTAATCATTATTTCTGCGATATCTCCTTGCTCTTTCAACTCTCCTGTTCCAACACCCATCACAGTGAGGCTTTATTCATTGTCTTGTCTGCAACAACATCAGTGACTACATTTTTGATAGTGATTAGCTCCTATTTGGGAATTCTTATTACTCTCCTGAAAACACAGTCTAGCAGTGGCAGATGTAAAGCTTTCTCCACGTGTGCCTCCCACCTAACTGTAGTAATGCTCTTCTATGGGACAATGATATTTACCTACCTGGGAGCCAGCTCTAGCTGCCCACAGGACAGAGCCAAAATACTTTCTGTGTTTTACACTCTTCTGCTCCCAATACTAAACTTTCTCATATACAGTTTAAGAAACAGAGAAGCGAAAGAAGCCATGAAGCGAATAATTAGGAGAAAAATATTTGTTCAAGGAATATAAATTTTCAGGCAGAAACATTTAAAGGATATTTATCGATGCTGGAGATAGGTACATTGCTAAATACCTAAGGATGTGTGAGAGACAAAGCGTTTTGGAGGCAGCTTATTTTCAAAGATACCTGGATTGCTGACTTTTGTAACATACATGCACACACATGCACCCATGGGAGCACACGTGCACATTTACATGGAAATGTTTTCTTTTATCTTCTTGGGTTCACTATTTGGGAACTTGTGAGCTGTATTGGTAGATGACAGATTATCATGTATTCTTCTGCACAAAAGATCAAGCTGGCTCAGTCAGTAGAGGTTTATATGCCCAATTTCATAGGGAAATGAAATACATGGAAGAAAGCTCTCGTAGGATGAAAAACTGGACTTCTAATGGACACATGGGAGATAGGAGAGGGTGTTGGTATTTGTTTTATGCTAGGGAAAATTGGCTTCTCTGTCTTTTTCTATCAGGAAATCCCCCCCCAGAGGCAATTTGTACCAGCGTTTCTTTCCTCTCCTCTCCTGAGTGAAACCACTGCCAACCTGGAAAGAGGATTTGTAGCACTCGTTCTTGGAGATTCTTGTCTTTGTTCAGATTAAGAAAACTTCTGAAAGTGCTTATTTTTTGCATCCATTGAGTTTCAAATGGCTTTAAAATAATTTCTGTACCATTATGGTATAATTTCATTCCTTCGATTCCCAAGATATCACTTTGAAAATCTAACTTCCCGTGTGACAAATTGGCATCACTTTTATAAATTAGTTAATTATAAAATATGATCTGAAGCATTCATACAGAATGTAGAACAACTAGTAAACGCATAATCACACAGATGTCCAATACGCACACACATTTGAAGAAGGATTAGTTACAGGGTGAGCAGAATCTGCCTTCTTTGCAACTCTCCAAGGCTGAACCATCTTACATACAGGGAAACCAAGGATCAGGGGGCCTGAAAGCTAACCAGAGACAAGAAAACCTGAGAGTGAGCATTCACACGCTGCGCTCTCACACGCCTGGTTGGGGGCTTCCTCTCCAGTTTATGTCAATGGGTACGATTTCTTGTACACACTTTTCATGTTGTCTTTCACTAAAAGCATGAATATTTGAGTATTTTTAGAATAATAATTTCACAGAAACAGAAATGTTTTTCTCTTTATCTGCCAATATTACAGAATTGCTAAAATAACAGTGCAAATGTACATTATTATATTTGAGTAGATTGGAATTTGTCAAAAATCAGATTCAAGAGATTTCTGTTGAAAAGTGCAACCCCTTGAAAGTTTTATTTCAAAAAATAATTTAGAATCTCATAATTCAAATAGCATTTGTGCATTATTTCGATCACCATGTATTATTCAGCTCACTTGAAAATTAACTAAAACTCAGTCCAACAGCATTGTCCCAGAATGATAAAAGAATAAACCTTGTCTTTATCAAATGACACTTTATAATATTTAATGAAAAATGTTGTTTGTGAAAACTATTATACTTATCAAATCGTAATAGTTAAATAGGTAGAAGTTATAGCAATAAAACTTTACTTATAAAGTATAAAATGTTTTACCATTTTTACCTTGTTGAATGGGTATAACATTATTTAAGTATTCTATAAAATATGTTTTAATCTATTTTATATGTTTTAGTATATTGTATTGCATTGTTTTGTAACTCTCACAATTTCTTGTAGAATAAAACCATTGTCAATTTTCTTGATCATATATCACTACAACATGATATTGATTTTCCAAAATATAGAGATCATTTTTACCTGGTTATGAAATAATTTTCATAATAATGACAGTTGTCTAATAAGGGAATGCTTAGATTGTCACAAGAAAATTTCTCAACAACATAACCACACACTAAATTAAAATCTGGAAGACCCATTTCTTGGCAGTAGATACTTAGAATATTTTCATTTGACAAAGTAATTATGATATCCATAGAGATAGAATCTGTACAGTATTTTCTCCTTTTATCTCTCACTTCTGTGTGTGGTTTCAATTACATGAGGATCATCAAGATTATATAAGTATAATACAATAAGGTGTATTACAAGAGAAAGAGTAAGAAACCTATTTTTATTACTATCATTGTAAATCACTGTTTCATTTATAAAATAGATTTTATTTCAGATACATATGTGTAGGAAGAAAATAGCACAGTTATCCCTTTGTAAACAGGTTCTAAGTTAATGGGTTGAACCAGGTTTAGATTGAAAATACCAGAGAAAAAGAAAAAACAATAAAAATGTAGTATGACAATAATATAACACAAAAATGTAGGGTAAGAATAAATTACACAAGTTTTACATAGTATTATGTATTATGAATAATTTTCAATAATATTATCAGTAATGATTAAAAGTATTTGAAATGACCTGTATAGATTGTATGCAAACACTATACCATTTCTATAAGGAAGTGGAACATCTGTGGATTTTGTACCTTGGAAAAAATTCCTCTGTGAATACCACATGAAGCTCTATTGAAAAGAATATATATATTTATGTTAGGCTCATTACTTATCAGAAATTTTAAATTCCATTTTTGTAGACTGTACTGTGAAATATAAAATTATTCCTCAAGCCAACCAGGATGACTAAGAAAGTACGAGTAGATACTTTCATTCTTTCAATGGACATTTGTGCATGTTACATCTCAGTCCCTCAAATAGTTCTTCTCAATATCCTTCCGCCTTCTCAAGTCCAAACTTCTGAAGCTAGCATCACCACGGTCTTTGCAGCTATTTTCTTTTATATTAATTTTTTCTGGATAAATTTTCTCTATAAACTGTCATACAATTCAAGTATCCAACAAGTCAGCCTAGACTCACCTCTCTTCATTTCGCCAAACACTGACTACATTAAATTATGCATATGAGTCCAGTGTTTCCACTTGCTTGGGCCTGAACTGAGTGAAGAGAAACAGTCATGGGCCACACATAAAATGCACAATATAGATAATGTGTATAAGTAACAAACCTTCCTCTATAAAATAGAAACCGTTTCTCCATTGCTCTATCATTGTACATTGCAATCTAAAAAAATGGATTAGAAAGTTTTACTTTCATTTCCATCTCCTCTTCTGGACATCATCCTTGCTTGGAAATCACTGCATCTTACTGAACTTCATTCTCCTGATATTAATAAGAAAGTGACAATATCATAACTTTGTTCAATACTTGTTGAATAAGTTGGTGAGTTAATTATTTTATAAATTGTCTTTCATACTGGGTACTGATATATTTGATAGTTAAGAGGGAGTGAATACATAAAAATAACAAAAATTTCTTTGTTTTTATTTACTTATTTTTTAAATAACCACTATACTGAGGTAGGAGTTTGGGCTACAACACGAGCGCAAGGCCGGCCTGAGCTATATAGTGCGACCCTGCCTTAAAAAACCAGGACTGGGAATTTGGCTCAGTGGTTTAAGCACCTGCCCTGAGTTCAATCCCCAGTGCCGCAAAAAAATAAATAAGTAAATAAAAATAAATAAATAACCACTATAGAATAAGGTTTTCAATTATTGTTAGAGATTGGCATAGCAATAATGAATAAGAGTGTAATGAAGTATTCCTTATACATAATAATAAAATAAATGTCTACTAAGATTATGTTTGTATTATTTAGCTCTATGAAACATTTCACAGATGTACATGGTGACAGTGGGGAATACGATTAAACTGATATTTTAGCAAAATGCCCATAAAAATGTACCTAGTCATTCTGGAATGCCTTCTGTCTTACAAGGAGTGATCAAAATACATGGCAAAATTTTAAAGTAAAAATATTTATTAGTGCAAATAACACAATGCCATCAATAACACTCGAAATATCCTTCCTAATTTTCTTGCCACTTTCTTTTTTTATTTTACTTTATTAGTACATAGTGATTACATCCACCGTAGCGAGTCAGTACATGTGTGGTGTAACATGTCATATTTCTTTTTGCTCATCTCTTTCCCTCCTCTCCTTGTCCCCTCCCTGCATCTCTTCAGCCTCTTTGATTTTGGGAAAGATCTATCTTCCTATTTCTTTTTACCTTTCATCTTGCTCTATAATTTATTTTTGGAGAATTTTCTATATAATATCACAGTAAATCATGTGATATTGAAGCTTGTCTGTCTGATTAATTTCACTTAACATTATGGTCTCAAGGTACATCCATTTCCTAGCAATGACTCCAATTTATCTTTTTTATGGCAGAATTATATGTACCACATCTTTTCATCCATTCGTCTGTTGAGGAATCTATAGGCTGCTTCCAGGCAGGGAAAAGGCACACATCTATGCTGGTAATGGGAATGTAAACTAATAAAACCACTGTGAAAATGTGCATGGAAATTCTTCAAAAAACTGAAAATAGAAACTTCATTCAACCTAATTATTCTACTTCTAGGTGTCTTCCTGAAAGAGTTAGAGACATCATATTACTGATTCCTGTTTATCCACGTTCCTAGCTGTACAACTCTTGATGCTTTCCGAATTAGTTCTGGAGGTCCTCTTATGTCATTATGAGGTGTGATAAAAATATGAGTGATGTTACTGAGTGTCTTTCCACACCAAAGCAACCTGGCAAAAATATCACAGGGTGTCCTCATCCACCTCTTTAACTGTATCTGGCACAGTGAGACATCTGACACCTCCACAAAGTCAAAATGATCACAAGGCCGATACCTTGAATTTAATCAGGACACAGAGATCAGTGAGACAGAACAACGTAAGACACTCAGACAAGAGGACATCAAGAACTGCTTCAATAGTGGCAAAGTTCCAAGCAGATAATTTGATAATGGTTGTATTAGTAAAGCCAGAGCAGTTACAGCAACAAAATGCATCCTGGCAGAATTAGATAATTAGATGAAAATCAAATAATGATCCAAATATGTATTACTATGAATGAATGAGCATTCAAATAAGTATATAGGTCAGAAATAAAAACTTATTACAGCATTTTAAAATTAATGTATGTTAAAAGATTAAGGAAAACATTTTCATGAATATATTGTTATACTTGCTATTGAGAAAATATACATATGATGAATGGCAAAAAGTCATAATGGCTTATTTAGAGAACTTATACATTACCCTTAAATAAATATTTTGATTATAAATCATAATTTAATGGTGATAATGTACCATAGCCATTCATTTTTGTGTTCAAATTTAATACCTTGTCATACATCCTGAAATAAGATGAAAAAATACATATATCACTACTCTGCACACTTTCACATAATGAGAACCTCAATTTAATTGTGATGAAACATTCAACAAACTGCAGTTGAAAGACATTCTAAAAAGTATTTGACAATAACCCTAATCAGCTGTTGTAGTCAGGAAAGAGAAAGAAGCAATGTTGAAGAGTTAAGGTTGCAGGTGACTAAGGAGACGAGAAATGCATTGCAGCATGTTGTGCTGGATTGGATCCTGAAAAGGAATCGATGGACTTCAGTAGAAAAACTGTTGTAGTTGAACCAAGTTTATTCTTTATTGACTCAATATAGCAATGTAAATTTCTTTATGTTATTAATTGTATTATGATTATCTAGGACATTAGGATTAGGGAAGCTGATTTCAGCAAATAAAGAAATTGTGTAAGGCCAAAAACATATACATAAAAAGTCAAAATATTTGATAGAAATTTGATTGGATGTTTTGAAAAATATGCAGTCCTTTGAGCAAGCAATTATACAAGCATGTTTCTCTTACGGTGTGGTCAGTCAGAGCCCATGACGAGGGAATGTCACTGTTCACTGTATTTTTTGGTTCACCAAATACAGAGTATGACACAGCACAGGTAAAGCTGGAAATGTGACACAATTTCCAGCAGTTTGAAAGTAGAAATGGCCTTATTTTCATCTCTGTAGTCCCTCCTCAGACACAGAGCCCTATCCAGAAATGCTATATGTGATTTACACTGGAAAAATATCGAGTTTCAAAAAAATGTTCACGAATCAGTTTATGTTTTAGATCACCAACAGAAAGAAAGAGTTAAATCAACTCTGACTACTCAATCTTTGGATTTGAGTCTTTCCTCTAACTTTCTTTCGTCCTTTAGCAATTAACACAAAGCCCTGAGTTATCAGAAACCACTGGGAGCAATTTCACTGAGGTGACTCTATTCAATCTCTCTGGATTTGCAAATTAGCCTGAACTACGAATGCTAGTGAGAGAATAATGTTTTCAAACTAGCATAGTAGTATAATAAAATTAATAAAATAAAAGTAACAATGTATTAGAAATCTTTAAAAATTAGCTGTATTTATCAAGAAAGAAAAATCAGGATAAAAATTCATAAATATCTAACATGTTGGATATGCTAATTATCCAGTATCAACAGATGCACACCATACATGCATCAAAATATCACACTCTGCCTCATTAAGATGTACAAATATTGAGTGTAACTCAAAACATAAAATATAAAATCCTAAACTCTTTTCTAAAGAGTCAAATTTAAAAAAATAAAACAAGAGTAAGAATAATGCATTAGAGGAAGAGGAGAAAGGGAGGGGTACAGATGGAGAAAGAGAGCGAGAAAGATGAATAGCACAGTTTCAAATCTGATCAGTTTGTAAAAAAGCATTCTATTGATAAATCAAAAGAGGTTTTAAATATCTGTGGTCACAACCATGAAGCAGCACTGCTGCAGGATGACCCTACTGTCATCAAAAGCTCTAAACCTGATCCAAACAGGTTTCAGTTCCAGAATCCCTTGCACATCAAAACCTTGCTTGAGAGATTTTCTAAACATATTATTACTTTATGGAAAAAATTTTCATAGCAGACATTGTTTATTAATATGACATTGTCATAATGTGTGATCCAAACTTTCATTTAACTCAATCTTAAGGTTATCTATTTGTCTTCTAGTTTGATGATGGCTTTCAAATTTCCGAATCACCCGGTCTCAGTGTAAATTAAACATTGATGAACAGTGATGGCCTTCCACAAGTTCATCAAAGAAACTACATAAGTAGTTTCTTTGTCTACCTCAAGAAATTATCTGCTAAAATTCTTTGGCTTGTGTACATTTTCCTGAAATAGACACTTCAATATTTACATGCATGTTGATTTATTCATCAAAGAATACAAGATCCACAAGAACAATTTTGTCTGATTCTCACTGGATACTTTTTGTTTTTTTGCTTCATCGTAGACAAATAATCCTTCATGAACTATTTCAGTCTTATAATCCTATTTTAGTTTCTTTTCATTATTATTTAAGAAAGTACTTCAGTTGTTTATATAGAGTACCAGTGAGATTTTGCCTACTAAAATAATTATGGGATGTTTCCTCATCTCAGGAATGATAATGATGCTTTTACTCTAATAGTTTTGTAACAGTAAAACAAAGTCAGAAATACCAAGATAGGCAGGCATGTAGGACCAGCACTGCACACAGATGATGTAGGTGAAGCTGACCAGGATGGGGTTGGGGGAGGGTGCTGTGTCTTTTCTGAGATGCAACACTGTGTCTGTTTATCAGCAAGTGAGGACTCAGTTCACCTCGTGCGGGATGGAACATCTCGAATACATACTCTAAGAAGGAGTGAGCTAATAAATGATTGACATAATGTGGCTACTGCCATATTACAAAATTTTAGTTCTCAAAAGAAGATACTGTGTATTATAAGAATAATTTGGCCAATATATAATTGCATGTCTATATATTATTGTGGAATATAAAGAAATGATTGGGAGAAGCTGTAATGACGTCGACAAAGTTTTAAAAGTTTTAATCTGCTTTCAAACATTTCTTTGAATTTGATTTTTTTCTGTTTTTTCAAATGAGCATTTTTGTATTCCTATGGTAGAATCACGTTCTTAAGTATAAAGTGCTACGTAGTGAAAATTTACCATTCCATTCTTAGTAAGGTTATTCACAACTAAACTAAGGATTTCTCTGGAAATTTCTGATCTTTCTACTTGGTCAAAGTTTTCCTGATATGGGGACTATAAGACAGAAACATTGATATCTTATAGTTTATGAATCATTCATTCATTCAAAACATAAATATTTCTTATTAAACATTAAAGCATCAAAATGCATACCAAGTATTTATATTCTTCATTGTGGAATCTGTGTAAAGGAATAAGCCATCCCTTTGCCCTTTGGTTCTTGAATTTTTATACTTGGAAGCATGCCAAATGAACTTCTAGTGACTGCTCCCTGAGGAGCCCAAAGGTTGCCTTATCCTCAATGCCCATTATAGAGGAACCCTGTAATTATCAGGTGGGAAGAAAGACACACACTGTTCTGTTTATGTTCACAGTCCCTCAGATTCTTTGGAGATTATCTGGGGAGTTACAATTTGATTAAGTCCAGCACAATATTCCAAGATTCATTTATCTCAGAATAAAAACAACAACAACAACAACAACAAAAAATGAAAGCACAAAAATG
Source organism: Dasyprocta punctata (assembly GCA_004363535.1). Classification (NCBI taxonomy): domain Eukaryota; kingdom Metazoa; phylum Chordata; class Mammalia; order Rodentia; family Dasyproctidae; genus Dasyprocta; species Dasyprocta punctata. The sequence continues at coordinate 14,614 of RJWM01034130.1, forward strand.
TAAAGTCAAGTACCATAAGGAAAACAAATCTATATTGCAGAAATTTTCAGATTTTTAAATGCATTTCATATTTCTATGAGAGTTGATTATTTTCTACAAGACAATACTAGTAGTCATTTTCCTTAGCTTTAGATCACAATATTACTCTTAAACCTGAGTGATTTTAGAGCTGATAAACCAAAATTGGGACTTTTGCAGAACATGCATACACATAGCATTTGGACCTTACCCTATAAAATGCCAGGACTTGCTCGATGTGGTGGTGCACGCCTTTAATCCCAGCACTCAGGAGGCTGAGGTAGGAGGGACTTTGTGAGTTCAGGCTGGCTTGGGCTACAATGCGAGCAAGGCCGGCCTGAGCTACATAGTGTGACCTTGTCTCAAAAAACTAACGCTAGGAATTTGGCTCAGTGGCTTAAGCACCTGTCTGGCAGGCGCGAGGTTGTGAGTTTGATCCCTGGTGCTGAGTAAAAAAAAAAAAAAAAAAAAATTCAAGTAATATACACGTTTTGAAATTATAATTTCTGGGAAAATGGTTTTAAATGACCTAGTTAGGAAAATATCATATGTTCTGATATTTAATAGTTTTATTTGATCTATAATTCCAATGGTTACATTAAGCTTACAAAAAGAGCCTTATAATTTTAAATGATATGAAATATATTGGGCTCAAAAAGACAGTAAATGATGTACTAAAATTGTTTCCTATCATTATTTACTACATAACATTTCTTAGGTTTGCTGAAACAATTACACACACGAATAGAGTCAAACTGTTAAAATGCAATTGCTCTGACAGTAGATTCTTATCTACAGCATGTAGATAACAGAAGCTATTGCATAAGGTTTTCATGGGAATGAAATGTGTTAATAAAGCAAAGCCTGTGTAATAGTATCAAGTTCAATCTACTTCTATAGCATATTACCTGGCATTGTATGTCAGTGTCAATTTATAAGCATTTTTAGACATGGCAGGTGAATATTTTCAGCCCCAATAGGGAAATTCTTTCCAAACAATAAACTAGCTACAAAAATACCAGGCTATTCATATAATGACTGAGAAATCATTCCTCATTCTGGGCAAGTATCAACTTTGATTTCTCAATAGTTTAAAACAATACACCATGGGAAGGTGGAACTCCACCAATGTGCCTGACTTCATCCTCCTGGGACTGGCAGATTCTGAAGAGATGCAGCTGGTCCTCTTGCTGCTCTTTCTCCTCATCTACCTGGTCACAGTGCTGGGGAACACAGCATTTCTTCCTTTGCTTCCTCATTTTGGATTATTAATCCTCAATAATATATTTCAACTTTACTATTATATTTTAATTTTTTATTATTACTTTCAAGACATGTTTTGAATATATGTAACGAGAGCAAGGTTTTACACACTGAATTCATTACAATTCTTATGTTAGCCTCAGGGCTGATTATGGCTTTCTACTCATTTTTCTTTTATAAAATAAAAATAAAATTACACTCACTAAAGCAGTATAGCATATCACACGGTGATGCCTCAGATGAAGCCAATAACACTTTCAAACCAGAAATAGAGGTCTCGCCTATTCTAGTGAGGCCTCCAGTTTTTTTTTTTTTACGATTTCCCCTCACTTCTCTGCAGAAAAAATTTTGTGATAAAATTTTCATTTAATTAAAAATAGAATAAAATTTCTTGTGTGAAATAATTAACCTGAAGATCAAAAATGAGTACACTGGGACATGAAGTTAAATTACATGCAGAGATATATATAGTGTGTCAAATATTTTTCAGCTTCTGAAATGGTTTCTATTTTTCATTGCCAAGAAAAATCTGAACTTGACAAATTTTCAAGAAGATACTATTGGGAGAAGGTGTTTTTTTCCTTCAAACTTTCTCTCTCAGTAAGTATCATTCTTAAAACTGGAGGCAATTTCTCAGAATAAAATAAAATGGGAGTTTTATCAGACTAATACGCATGCATACACATTATTTACTCCTTATCATGAATAATGTTATGACTGACAAAACAGTAATATAGAATTAGTGGAATCAATTGGTGCAAGCAACATACATTTCTGAAAATGTAATTTATGCAAAAAATGATTTTGACTAGGCATTAGAAAAATACACATGGTCATAAGTGAAATGGATCAGACTCACATGTATAAACATTGTATTGTCTTCCTGGTATGAGAAAATGAAAAACTAAATAAGTTCTAAAATACACAACAGATCTTGGAAATGTGATGAAATTATTCAAAAGAAAAAAGGAACTAGGATGGGTGAAAGGAGAAAGGACAGAAGGAAAAGGAAAAAAGTGCAATTCACTTATACTGTTAGTGTCTCTTAGTTCATTATAAAGGAAGGTTTGAGCTAATATTAATTGGGGAAATTTTTATGCTCATATTTTGTACCCTGAGAAATTAATTTAAAGATAACAGCATGCAATGCATTAAGTATTGCTAGTCTCCTATTATTTTCTTATGAAATTTTATTTTACCTTCTTTCCATAAAATACAAAGAAAAATACATTGTTATCAGAATTAAAGGTCATTAATCCTTCACTCCCCCCAAAAAAGATAAAGAAAATATATTTGTTGAGAATAAAAAGAGCATTTTCATCATTAACCAAAAATGACAGAGTGACTGTGATGACCTCAAAGCTCTGTCTCTGTGTTTTGGGGTGCAAGGATATTTATGGCAAAGTCACCCCAAGTTCCCTGCCTTTCTTGTTCAAATTGAACCAGACCTTAAACTCCTGGAGTCACATCTGAATATTCTTTTCAGAGGGACACAGTATTTTTCTAACAGACAAGTACTCTTCAGTCCAATATGCTGAGGGGAGGCCAGAAAGTATCAGATATTCTTGCTCTTGGCCAGAGAACAGTGGAAAAACAACCAATCTTTAAAAACTTCCAACGCTTAAAGATGTGTTTTACCCTCTCAGTTACCATAGCCTCAAGAATTTGACATTGTATGCACTCCGTAATCTTAATGTGCCTCAGCAAACTCCCAAGACTGAAATTATTTCAATTAATATGAAATACCTTGGGAATTTAACAGAAAATAATACATAAAAATTGATTTTAGCATAAATAATGACAATGATCTTTCTCAGGTTTGTAAAACTACTTTTAACACAAGCACAGAGTCATAAGTATGTCCTGTGAGGTGAAAATATCTTGGTAGTATCACAGTGTCAACATGTAATTTCTCTGATTTCACATTAGTAACATTCTGTGCTCCTTTTTGGCACCAAATATGTGAGAAAAGTCCCTATGGCATAATATCTTCATATGAATTAAGCATATTAATGAAGGAAAGTGTTTACATGTGATATCAGGTTAACATTAGACACAAGGTATAACCTTTGAACACATAAGAATTGAAGGTCAATTTATACCCATATCTATTCATACAATTAAATATTTTTGCTTGTTTTCTGTATAGTTTTTATCAATGTCTGGAAACACTAAGCTAATTATAAACAATGTCTCTTATGAAAACTAAAACATTTTTGCAGTCAGTTAGGCTAAGTATCAACTTTGATTTCTCAGTAGTTTGGAGCAATACACAATGGGCAGGTGGAACTCCAGCAGTGTATCTGACTTCATCCTCCTGGGCCTGGTGGATTCTGAAGAGACACAGCTGGTCCTCTTACTGCTCTTCCTCCTGATCTACCTGGTCACAGTGCTGGGGAATGCAGGGATGATACTGATCATTCGCCTGGATCCCCAGCTTCACACCCCATGTACTTTTTCCTTACTCAACTGTCATTTCTGGATCTCAGTTACTGGAGCGTCAGCACCCCTAAAACCTTACAGAACTTACTGACTACCACCAAGAGCATCTCATTCCTGGGCTGCTTCACACAGATGTACTTTTTGTTATCTTTGTAGCTGTAGAATACTTTCTTCTCTCCTCCATGGCTGATGACCACTATGTAGCTATTTCTAACCAACTACACCATCCAGTTGTTACGTCCACAAGACTATGCCATGCTTTGCTCGCTGGTTCCTATATGATTGAATTTGTGGATTCTACTCTTAATATGGTTTTAGTGATTAGATTGCATTTCTGCAACTCTAATGTCATCCGTCACTTTTTCTGTGACACAGTGGCAATTTGAGCCCTGTCGTGCAGAGATACTTACTATGTTGAACTCATTGTAATCATTTGTGCTGGATTTAATTTAGTTGTCTCTCTTATGACCATATCCAGATCCTATGTTTTCATTCTCTCCACTCTCTTGAAAATTAATTCCACTGCTAGAAAGAAAAAAAGCCTTCTTTGCATGTTCCTCTCATTTCCTGGGAGTCACCATCTTTTACAGTATTACCATCTTTGCTTATTTAAAACTCAAGCAGTCCTACTTCTTGTGAAAGGATCAGGTGGCTTCTGTGTTTTACACTGTTGTGATCGCCATGCTGAATCCTCTCATTTACAGTCTCAGAAACAAAGAAGTGAAGAGTGCAGTCATTAGAGCCCGGCAGAGGAGATGGAACTGCAGTCAATTAAAATAACAGTGATATTAATTACTAAACTTCCCTGTTCTTTTCTATTTGAATTTTCTTAGGTCTGTTTGTAAAAGCAACTGATTCCTCTGTTTTTATTTCTGTGGAGCTGCTATTTTACTTTAAGAAAACTGACCTCCAAATTTTTCAAGACTGTTTTTCTTTTTGTTTAGAAATTCCTACTATATTTGAAAATCATGAATCATATGATAATCTATATTCTGAATGCATGTGTCTTGAAGGACAACAGTTATTCAAAATACTAAAACACTACGTTATAAAGTAGTCCATCCATGCTGAAATTGCATGGTGTTTTATTGTGAAAAAGTTATATATATGAACAGTGGTTACAGTTTCAAAAATCATTCCATTTATGATATAAGCATGAAATACAGCAGCAAGGTTTGGGGCACTCATTTTGGAATCAGATATTGTAGAATTTAGTATTTAGATCTGCTTTGCTTTTAGTTGTACAACTCTTGATAAGGCACGAAAATACAAAGATTCTATTTTCCAACTGAAAAAGATAAATAATTATTCTAGGCCAATTTGAACAGAAGGTAGCTGTCATGAATGAATGGTGGCCATTTTCATTAGAAAGATGACATTCCTTTTATATATTTTCATGCAAAGTATGGGTGTCTTTATTAATTCCTATGATTAACTATCAGTCCAGAAACAAAATCAATTTTAAAAATGCAGTTTTCAACTTTGGATAAAAATAAAGTAAACATTTTAAGTAGATTTAACTTATAGGATTATGTATATATTAAAGTTGGATACAAATAAGAAAATATTGCAAAGTATTACAGAAAAGAAAAATTCTAACAACCAGTGACAGTTTTTTG
>RJWM01034131.1:0-19958 GCA_004363535.1 Dasyprocta punctata
AACTCACAGCCTCATGCCTGCCAGACAGGTGCTTAAGCCACTGAACCAAACTCCCAGCCCTGGTTTTTTGAGGCAGGGTCGCACTGTGTAGCTCAGGCCGGCCTTGCGCTTGCATTGTAGCCCAGGCCGGCCTCAAACTCACAATGCTCCACCTACCTCAGCCTCCCGAGTGCTGGGATTAAAGGCATGCGCCACCACACCCGGCTTGAATTAGGAGAATTTTTAATTGAATATGAGTAGCTGTTGCAAGGGACTGAGTGAGCAGGAAAAAAATTGAGATCAACTTAATGGGTATTTATGGGATGGGGACATAGTTCAGCTGCGTAGCACCTGCCTGGCAAGTGTGAGGAGATGTCTGTGTAATAGCTTACAGAATGGCAAAATGAAATAATTGTTAAATAGGTCTACATTAATATAAATTATTTTCTTTAAGCCGGGGATATAGCTCAGCAGCACAGTACCTGCCTGGCAAGTGTGAGGTCATGAGTTCGATCCCCGGTACAAAAAAGAAAAAAGGAACAATAGATTCTTAAATTATTTTCTTGGGTTTTTTTGTTTTGTTTTGTTTTTTGTTTTTTGTTTTTGGTACTGGGAACTGAACTCAGGACCTTGTGCTTGCTTAAATTATTTTCTTTAGGAAGATGAGAGACAAATTGAGCATGTGTTTAACATGTAAGAGGCTCTTGGTTCAGTGTACACATACACACAGAGAAGAGGGTAGAGAGAAGAAGAAGGGAAGACTTTGTAGAGAGATGGCATCTGCATTTGGCATCAGAATTGAGAAAATTTCCATCAGAATGTTGGCAGCTAGGTGTGAGAAGACAGCCTGAGTCCTAATATATGTCCAGGGAGTGGTCAGCAGATCAGTGTGATCAGAGCATCTGCTACATGGAGAACTAATAGGTGAGCCTGTTACTTTTTAAAGCTGTTTGTTTCACTGGTATATAAGGGCCACCTCTTTCCCTGACTCTTCTCAAGGACTTCAAGTGTCAATTCTTCAACATAATAAGGATGGAACTGCATTCTCCACTAATGACCAAGAAGGACTCACCCTGAATGATTTTTTTGAAATTACAAATGGCTTGCCTCATTTAGGATTTCTGAAATGCCCCCTGATTGGAAAGCACTGCCACGGGGAACTATTTGTTCACATGGGATGCACCATACTCCTCAAGTGTGCTATGGTAAAAACAAATTTGAGAACATGACCCTGACTATAAATTCACCAAGAACAAGAATCTTGTAATTGTTTTTTAATTTCCCTGCAAATTCTTATTTGGGCCTCTCTAGGCAATTTGTATTGTCACCACTTCCCACTGTAATTTTTACAAACAACAGTTGTTTTGGTCAGTTGATTTCTGATCATCTGTGAAACTGGAAAAATAGTAATGAGCCTACGCTTCTAACTTCATTGCCTGTGTTTATACAGAATCCTCACCATGGATGGGCTCATTGAGGACATTAAGCGACGAAGATACTATGAGAAGCCTTGCCGCCGCCGCCAGCGGGAAAGTTATGAAAACTGCCGGCGGATCTACAACATGGAAATGGCTCGAAAGATCAACTTCTTGATGCGAAAAAATCGGGCAGATCCATGGCAGGGCTGCTGACACCTGTGGGTAGGAGGCCCACATCTAGTTTGTGTCTCCACCTCTTCTTTTTTGAAAGTCATTTTGTTACCTTTCTCTGTAATAAACTCAGTCACATATATGCAGAAGGTCTGCATCTCTAGAATCATCCCAGTAGTGAGCAGCAAACACCTTCTTTTATTAAAGAGAAACTGAGTCAAAAGCAGTAAGGAATAAAGTGATGATTTCCATGTCCTGGGGGAAGGGCAGTCCAGGTCAGAGTTCCAGTTTGCTGAGATGAAAAGTTCTGAAGATGGGTGGTGGCAATTGATGGTTGCAGAAAAAAGTGAATGTACTTAACACCACTTAAAGTGTTAAGTTCGGAGTAGTGATCGCAAAACTTTTAGAGCTTTTAATGATACAAGCAATCCACTGCAGCACACATGCTGTAGGTTCACCACCACTGGTTTAGAGTATAATAAAATGTTTTTGAAACATGGGGAAGGTGAAGAAAATTTGCAAAATGTAGTGGAGTATATCCAGGCTGACCTGGAAGGCATGGTGATCCTCCTGCCTCAGCCTCTCAAATGATGGGATTTTAGGTGTATATCACCACATACAGCTTCAAAGCAAAATCTCATTGGAAAAGAATGTTACTCTCTTGGTGTGTGTGTGTGTGTGTGTGTGTGTGTGTGTGTGTGTGTGAAAATTTAACCAAGGGCCTTTGCACTGAGCTACATGCTCAGTTCTTTTTATTTTTTATTTTGAGATAGTCTCAGTAAGTTGATAAATTGCCCAGGCTAGACTTAAATTTGTGATCCTATTGCTTCAGTCTCCCACAGTGCTGGGATTTTAGATGTGTGTCACCATGCCCTGCTAATAAGCATGTTACTCTTTACTGAGCTACCCTCCCTGCCAGTGTGTGAGTAAAAAGGAAAGTATGTATGTGTATATTTGGGGTAAATTTTGCTTCTGAAATGTCTAAGCCCTCTGGGCATGGTGGCTTATGCTTGTATTCCCAGCACTGGGAACACTGAGATGAGAGAATTGCCATGAGTTCAAGGCCAGCCTGAACTGCATAGTGAGACCCTGTCTCAATAAAATAAAATACCTAAGCTCCAGACTAGAGTGCTGGAATTTTTCCCCATAAGAATCCTTGAAGACAAATCTAAACCAGGTGTGGTGGGACCAACTTAATGGTATTTGGAAGGCTGAGGCAGGAAGATTCAGCTGAGGCCAGCCTGAACTATATAGTAAGACCTTGTCTCAAAAACAAACTTGAACAAGTTTATCTCTGTTTTCTGTCTTTCCTTTTGCTTTCCCAATGGAGGCTAAGGGAGGGATGGTGGAGAAGCAGTAGATGAGTGATATGAAAGAAAATAGGGGCATGTCTAGAAAAAGGAGGGCACAAACCCAGAAATACCCTATAACAATTGTTCTCACAATACCCTCAAATCTGCAGCATCAGCATCACCTGAGAACTGGTTTGTAATACAAACTATGGGACCCACTTTAAGTCTTCCAAATCCAAAATTGGGGCAGAAGCCCATCAATCCCTTTTAACAAGGCTGAGGCGATTCAGGGATGCCCTGTAGGTGCTCGATCTTCCAGTTCAAGCTCCCCCACCCCGCAGAAGGCCCTCCTGGCTCTTTACTCTGACCTCGGATGATCAGCTGCTCTGCTTGCACTCCTGCTGCCTGCTTCCTCTGCTCTTGGGCCCCTGACAGCTGTGGTGCCAGGATTCAGCAGAGTCGGGGCCAACTCCTGCAAAAGAAGCAGAGGATGCCGAAGCGGCTGGTCCGCCTCATCCAAGCTGCCACCATCCCCGCATGGCGTTAAAGGAAATAAACAGCAGTCTTGCCAAGCAGCAGACCCTTCAGCTTGCTCGTGTTCAAACATTGCCCCCTTGTGGTTACAGTGGCTTCACCTTTCTGGCTTTTGTTCTTTTAAATATATTTTGTTCTTTTCAGTTCCAGCACTCATTGATTAAGCCAGGTGTGATGACACATGCCTGAGATAGGGGTTTGAGCCCAGCCTGGGCAACTAAGCAAGACCCTGCCTCAAAATAAAATGCCCTATACCATTTTTAAAAACAAACGGCATGATGGCACATACCTGTGATCCCAGCACCCTAGAAGCTGAAGCAAGATCACCGCACATGTTGAAGGTCAACCTAGGCTACAAAGTGAGTTCATGCCAGCCTAAACTACATAGTGAGACACTGTCTTAAAAAAAAAAACTTCAAGAAAATATTCTAGAAACAGTCTTCCTTGTTTTTCAGAATTTCATCTGGTTAAATAAAGCATATTATTGAACCCTCTATAGAAATTGCTTAGAATCTACTGCCATACCACCCTGAACACTCCCAATCTCATCTGAAATTGCTTAGAAAGCTGGGTTTGGTGATTCATGCCTGTAGTTCCAATACTTTTTTTTTTTTTTTTTTTTTTTTTTGTCTTTGAGATGTTTTCATGCAGTTCAGGCTAGCCTTGAGCTCACTTTGTAGCCTAGGCTGGGCTCGAACTTGCAATGATCCTCCTGCCTCAGCCTCTCAAGTGCTGGAATTACAGGTGTGTGCCACCATCCCTGGCTAGTCCCAGTAAACTCAAAGCTGAGGCAGGAGGATTGAAAGTTCAATGTAGCCTGGGTATTTTGATGATTTAGCAAGACCCTGTCATAAAATAAAAAATGGGCAAGGATGTAGCTCAGTGCAAGTTAAAAAAACAAAGAACCCTCAGCACTTCAGTGTTTATAGCAGCCCAGTTTGCAATAGCCAAACCTTTTTCCGGTACCTGGGATCAAACATCACAACCTCGCTCCTGCCAAGCAGGTGCTTAAGCCACTGAGCCAAACTCTTAACCCTACTGTTTTGGTGGCAGGGTTGTACTAAGTAGTTTGGGCCAGGCTTGCTCACGTTGTAGCCCAAACCGGCCTTGAACTCACAACACTCCACCTACCTCAGCCTCCTGAGTGCTGGAATTAAAGGCATGCGCCACCACGCCCGGCTTGTAGTAGCCAAATCTTAAAAACAGCCCAAATGCCCATCAACCAAGGGCTGGATAAAGAAGACAGGTTTTTCATACAATGGAGTACTACTCTGCCATAAAGAAGGAAAAACTTGAGGCATTCCTAGGTAGATGTATGCACCTTCAGACCATATATTAAGTGAAATAAATTGGATACACGTGTAAATACTGCATTCTCTGTTGTGAGAAACAAAGTGTAAATAAGGACCAAAATTTATATTAGGTATTGTGAAATAGGAATAAAATGTTCAATTGGGAAGGAGAAAAGGAAAGAAGGGAAAAGTAAAAAAGAGAAAAGCAGGAAAAAAATGGAAACAAAACTTGTAAATGGGGAAGGGATTCTAAGCAGAGGAATGGGGAAAAAAATCAAGCTATATCATGTACAGGTACAAATTCTCTATGATGAATGTGATCATTATAAATATCTAAAATGTATCAATAAAATCTGAATTAAAAAAAACTCAAGCTCCCTTCCTTACCCTGGGGAAATATCCAACTTTGTTACATTTTACAATCAAATTTTAACAAGTTAGACATTGATACTTCGGGTCTGTTTGTTTTTGTGATGGTGTATACTAGAGATTGAAACCAGGGTATTTACGCTAAGCAACATTCCTAGCCCTTTTTTATTTTTTATTTTGAGGCAGTGTCTTTCCTAGATTGCTTAGTTGACCAGGCTGGGCTCTAACTTGCAATCCTCCTGCCTCAGGTTCCTAGAGTGTTGAAATTCCAGATGTGCACACCCATGCCCAGCAATACATCACTTTTGAGTGATTTTGAACCATGACATGGTGTCACTTGCCACAATAGCATGTGTACAAACCATGTCTTAAGAATACTGAGGATAGCCAGGTGTGGTGGCGCACACCTTTAATCCCAGCACTTGGGAGACTGAGGTAGAAGCATTGTGAGTTTGAGGCCAGGCTGGGCTATAACGTGAGTGCAAGGCCGGCCTGAGCTACGTAGTGTGACCCTGCCTCAAAAAACCAGGGCTAGGAGTTTGGCTCAGTGGCTTAAGCGCCTCCCCTGGCAGGTGCGAGGTTGTGAGTTCAATCCCCAGTGCCGCAAATAAATAAATAAATAAATAAATAAAAACTAAGGATGTAGCCCATGGTCACTCATGCCTGAAATCTAAGGCAGAGGCATTGCCACAAGTTTGAGGCCAATCTGGGATACACTGTGAGTTCAAGGCCAACCTGAAATGGAACCTTGTGTCAACAAACAAAACAAAACAAAATACTACAGGTGAGATTTGGAATTGACTTAGTCTGTAAAAATACTTTGCTTGTCCTCATCTCTAGTCCTAATCATTACCCATGCTCCCCTAGAGCAAAGAGCAATGTTGGGTCCTAACTCAGTCCTATACCATTTGCCTAGCATCTATAAAACCCTGGCTTCAATCCCCAGTACTGCAAAAATAAATAAATAAAAAATTAAAAAGGATTGGAGAAGTAGCTCAGTGTTAGGGCACTTAGTTGGCATGAAGGCCCTGGCTTCAATCCCTAGTTGTATGGGAGAAAATTAGGACTCAGTCATTTTGGCAAGTCATTTAACCTTTGTTCCCCCATCATATGAGATAATGGTATCTGTAAGTTGTAAAGATTAGTGTATCACTTAATGTCTGACAGATAGAACCCAATGTTAGCAATTAATAATAATCTTCCAATTGTGCCAGCCAGAAATCTGATCATTGATTCTTCCTTGCTCATCCATGAATACATCCCTTTAAACCCTTCTGCTGTGTCTGTTTTACTAAGTGCCACAACCATAGTCCCAGCAACCATCATAACTTCTCGATAGGCTGCTGTGGTGGCACATGCCTGTCACCCCAGACTTGGAGTGCTGAGGCAGAAGGATTGCTGCAAGTTCAAGGCCAGCCTGGGCTACATAGCAAGACCATGTCTCAAATAAATTTTAAAGATCTAATTCTGATCTCAACTTCGCTTAAACTGATAATTGATCCCATTGTCTTCAAGACAAAATCCAAACCACTTAGTGTAGTGTATAAGGTCTTTCATGTTTGAGATCTGCTTTTCTCTGTCCCCATTTTTTCCCTCAAAAGCACTTATCATCACAGCACAGGCTGTTTCACTACTCTTCTGCACGACTCACTGTGGGGGTGTTTTCTGACATGACTTCCCTGATTCTTTTACCGGCCTTTCTTCTTGTTTTCTCTTTTTCTGCGTCTCCTCCATTACATTTTCAGTTACTTGGAGGTTGGATCTTTGACTTTTTTTTTTCTTTGAGATGCAGTCTCACTATGCAGTTCAGGCTGAGTTTGAGCTCACTTTGAACCAGGATGCTGTCAAACTTGCAATGATCCTCCTGCCTGAGCCTCCCAAATGCTGGGATTACAGGTATGCACCATCATGCCTGACTCTTTTTTTTTTTTTTTAAGTCACAGATATTTAGGGAGAAAAAGATGAAGAATCATTGGATAGCAGGGAGAAGCAAGAGTCTTCTAAGTCTGGCATTTGAGAAAGACTTGGTTACTGCGCCTTTCCATCATTTCTCCATGGCAGAACATGCGGCAGAGATTTGGGGACTTGCTTGCCTGAAGCCAGGTTACTCTTATGTCCCATGACTATTGCTTGCAGGACTATTGTTGCCACAGACCGCTGTGCCACACACACATGGGTGCTAGTTTGTTCCCACAAGTCTTTATCCCACTCTTCATGGCAAAGAGGCCACTACCACGTGCTCTCAGCCAGTCTCCTATCCAAGATTCCTGTTTGTTTGACCGTGTCCTGCTGGATATAGCTTTTGTTGTCACAGCTTGAGATAGGATTGATTTCACCCCAAAGAACCTGGTAGCAAGCAATGAAGGGACAAGTGGTCAGTTTGTTTGTGATATTACAATGATTTTGCGCTGGATAAGATGAGAAGAAAACCTGCAGGTGCCGATCTGGTGTTTTGTTTTGTTTTGTTTTGTCTTTTTTGAGACAGTTCAGGCTGGCCTTGAGCTCACTATACAGTTCAGGCTGGCCTTGAGCTCACTTTGTAGCCCAGGCCGGTCTTGAACTTGCAACGATCCCTCCTGCCTCAGCCTGGGCGATCTGGTGGTTTTTATCACAGGACACTAGTAGTTTTTCAAAATCCAGGGAGTCAACTCAGCAGACCCACGCTTGACCCCCATCCAGCTGCCTTCACCAGCTACGCCTAGGCAATGCTCACTTCCAGTCCCTCTGGGTCTTGAATTTTTTCCACTGTATTCCCAGTGTCTAGCATAATGCACACATGTAAATGTCTAATAAGTATTTCTTGTAAGAATACTAATTTTAATAACAATGATATTGTCTTTTTTTTTTAAATTTTTTGAGACAGGGTCTCACTATGTAGCCCAGACTAGCCTTGAACTCACTGGCAGTCCTCATACCTCTGTCTCCCAACTGCTGGGATCACAGGCATGCACCACCATGCCCAGCTTTTACATTGAATCTTAATGTGCTAGGCAATATCCTAATTGTTTTTTGCTATATTGTGATTATATATATATATATATATATTTATTAAAGTTTACCTTTTTCAGGGCCGAGAGTTTGGCTCAAGGGCTTAAGCACCTGCCTGGCAGGTGCGAAGTTGTGAGTTCGATCCCCGGTGCCCCCCCAAAAATAATAATAATAAAAAAAAATAAAGTTTACCTTTTTTAAGACAAGGTCTCACTACGTAGTCCAGGCTGGCCTGAACTCATTGTGTAGCTCAGGCTGACCTCAAATTCGTGGTGATCCTCCTCCTCAGCCTCCAGAGTGCTGAGATTACTACCACCCCCATATTTTACCATTTTAAGTATACAATGCAGCGCTGTTAAGTATATGTGCAGTTGGGGGGTTGGGGATTTAGCTGAGTAGCATAGCACGTACCTGACAAGTGTGAGGTCCTAAGTTCAATTCCCAGTACCCCCCAAAAAAAGTATATGTTCAGTGTTACTAAAGTATCACTACTATATTTCCAAATCTTTCATTTCTGAAACTAAAACTCTATAATGATTAAGCAATAGCTCCTGGTTCCTTTCTCCAGCTCCTACTAGTCTCTATTTTCTGTCTCCATTTATTCTAAATATCTCATGTAAGTGGAATCACACAATATTTGCTCTTTTTGTCTACTTCATTTCATTATCTTAAAAATTCCATGTTGTAGTGTATATCAATATTTCATCCCCTTTATGGCTGCTTATTGCATTATATGTATGTTTCTCATTTTATCCATTCATGTCAATGGACACTTGGATGATATTAGCATTTGACTGATGTGAATAATGCAAGTATGAAAAAAGGTGTACACATATCTCCTGAGACTTTGCTTTCAAGTCTTTTAGATGTACACCCAAAAGGAGAATTGCTGGATCATATGTGAAGTTTTTAATTTTAATTATTCGATGACTTGCTATAGTATTTTCCATAGTAGCCACCCATTTTATACTCCTACCAATACTATACAAGGGTTTCAGTTTCTCTACATCCTCGTCCTCAACACTTGTTATTTCTGATTTGTTTCTTATTTTACTTGAATTTTGGAGCATTTTTGTTGTTGTTGTTGTTGTTATATTCATTTGTTTCTTTGTTTTTTTGAGAAGGGTCTCATTAGCAGTTCAGGCTGATTTTGAGCTCACTATGTAACCCAAGCTGGCCTCAAACTTGCAGCAATCCTCCTGCCCCAGCCTCCAGAGTGCTGGGATTACAGATATGCACCGCCATGCCTGGCTATAGAGGTTTTTTGGAGCCATTCTAATTGATGTGAGTCAGTCTCTCCTGATAGTTTTGCTTTGCATTTTCCTAATGACTAAAACTGTTGAACATCTTTTCATGTGCTTGTTTTTTGTTCCTTCTTTGAAAGAATTTATTTTTAGCAATTTTTAAAATTTTTTTTATTTTTTATTTTTATTTTATTTTTTTTGTACTGGGAATTGAACTCAGTACTTGCACTTGCTAGGCATGCACTTATACTACTGAGCTATATCCTCAGCCCAGGGAATTTGTTTTTGTTTTTCTTTTTGTTTTTGGAGACAAGGTACCACTATGTAGTTCAGGCTGGTTTTGAAGGTACTATGTAGCCCACACCAACCTTGAACTCATGGTGATCTTCCTGCCTCAGCTTCTTTCATGTTGGAATTACAGGCATGCACCACCACCCAGCTTGAAGGGATTTCAACTCAAATCCTTCACACATTTTCTAATATTTCATTGTTATGTTGAAGAAATTCTTCATATTCTCTCCTTTTTTAGTCCCTTGTCTGATATATGACTTGCAAATATTTTCTCCCATTCTTTGGGTTGCCATTTTACTATTAATAGTATCCTTTGATGCAAGTTATTAAAAAAATTTTTGTAATGCTGTGAATTAAGATGTTGCATAAAGGGGCTGGGAATGTGGCTCATGGTAGAGTTCTTGCCTTGCATACACAAGGCCCTGGGTTTGATCCCCAGCACTACAAAAACCAAAACAAAAAAGATGCTGCACATGCTAGGCAAATACTCTACCAACATACCCCCAGACCATGTGTTTAATTTTGATGAAGTTCAGTTTATCACTTACATTTTTGGTGTTACATCCAAGAAATCATTGCCAAATCCAATGCCGTGAAAAATTTCCCTTGTTTTCCTCTAAGAATTTTAAAAGTTTTGCTCTTAAATATAATTAACTTTGTTCAGTCTTCAACACTATACAATCTACAGTATTCTCTTGAAATAAAGGATTTGGGGTTTTGTTTTTGTTTTTGCTGAGGACCTCATGCTTGTGAGGTGAGGTAACCACTCTGTCACTGGGCTAAATCCCCAACCCCTCTTTGATGTTGGTGTTTGTTTTGTTTTGTTTCCAAATCCATTTATTTCAAGGATAAAAAGAAAAGAAAAAAGAACAAGAAAAAAGCACTACAGCAAAATTTCAAAACACACCAATCAGGGGGCAACAACGCTACATACATTGCACACTGCCATCCCCAAATCATTCACCCAGAGCACAAGACATCTGCATTCAATTGTCCAAACAATACCAGCACAAATCTTTCTTTTCAGTGAACTCAGAGAAATCAGTAGTATAACTATCTTAACTATTTTTACATACATATGCATACACATATACATGTTTTTTCTTTCAGTTTCTCACACTAATGAAACAATATGATGTTTACATTTGTGTTTTTGATGTTGTTTTGTTTTGAGACAGGTTTTCTCTATGTAGTCTAGCCTAGCCTCAAATTCATGATCTTTCTGCCTCAACCTCAAAAGTGCTAGGATTATAGGTGTGCGCCACCTCCTCCCCATGATCCTTCTGCCTCAACCTCCTGAGTAATTGAGGCTAAATGTGTGTACCACCACACCTGACTTCTTATTCTCATTTTATAATTGAGGGAATGATCTTGGAAAAATTAATTATCTGACAGAATTTCAGTAACTGGGAGACTAAGGACTTAAATCCATCTAATTCAAAAGTTAGAAATAAAACCAGCCCCTTGGAAAACATTTCTTTATAGAAAATTGAACTCAGACTGAAGCACTGACTAAAACAAAAATTTCCAACCCTACAAAGCTGGAACTCATTAACCTTTTTTCTCTTTCTTTCTTTTTCTCTTCTCAAAGGCTCTCATTATGTATCCTAGGCTGGACTTCAGTTCATGACTTTTTGCCTCAGTATCCTAAGTGCTGGGACTAAAGGTGTGTGTATTAGGAAACCAAGACATGAAGAAATTGAGCGGCATGTTTAAGATTCCTCAACTTGTTACTCAAATCCAGGCTTTATTCCACTATGTTATGCTGTCCATCAGGGAAAGTGGGTTTTGGTATATCTTATTCAATTATTTTGACTTTTCTTTTTTTTTTTTTTCTTTTTTCTTTTCTGTGTGTGTGTGTGTGTGTGTGTGTGTGTGTGTGTGTGTGTGGCATCTCGCACCTGCCAGGCAGGTGCTTAAGCCAACCCTAGTTTTTTGAGGCAAGGTCACACTATGTAGTTCAGGCCGGCCTTGCTCACTTGTAGCCCAAACCGGCCTCGAACTCACAATGCTCCGCCTACCTCAGCCTCCCGAGTGCTGGGATTAAAGGCGTCCATCACCACGCCTGGCTCATCCTGACTTTTCTAGTTATATTAAAATACATTGTTAGCCAGGCGTGGTGGCGCACGCCTTTAATCCCAGCACACAGGAGGCTGAGGTAGGAGGAGCGTTGTGAGTTCGAGGCCGGCTGGGGCTACAATGTGAGCACAAGGCTGGCCTGAGCTACACAGTGTGACCCTGCCTCAAAAAACCAGGGCTGGGAGTTTGGCTCAGTGACTTAAGCTCCTGTCTGACAGGCGCAAGGTTGTGAGTTCAATCCCTGGTGCCGCAAAAAAAAAAAAAAAAAAAAAAAAAAAAAAAAAAAAAAAAAAAAAACATTGTTGTACACTACAGTTATTATTCTAGATTATAGTATACCAGTATTAATTCCTCTTACCTAAGGCTATTTTGATGCCATGTATCTAACTTCTTTCCATTGTCTGCCTTTCCTTTCCCAGAGTAATTTCCATTTTTTATTCAAAAGCCAGACTTCAGCAGATTCTGAGGTCTGCAACAGTCCCTGCTGATTAAGATTCATTCTTTAATTCAACAATTACTTATTAAGGACTTAATTGTGCCAGGTGCTATTATAGGTATCTAAAGATATATCAGTTAACAAAGATTCCTGTCCTTATGGAGTTTACATTCTGGCAGTCATCAGAGGATTAAGCAATAAGCATAGTAAGTAAATTACTTAGCACTAATTTGGCAGATGTTACTACAAGTACTATAAGAAAAGGAAAAGAAAAGGAAAAACAACAGAAGAATCAAAGTACCAAGTAGGACACAGAATTTTAAACAGAGTAGTCAGGAAAGGCTTCTCTGAATCTACTTTTGAATAAAAATGTGAAGGGGAGGGAGTGTGCAAACCCAGTAGGTGTCTGGATGAGAAGCAATGCAGGCAACAAAGACAAGTTGAAGGCGAGGTGCTGGACATATTGGAAGGGCTCCTTGGGGTCAGAGTTCCAAAGCTTAATGAGAGGAGGCAGGAGTAACAACCAGGATCCCCAGAGGTCAGGGAGTAGGGTATTGTTTTTCATCAATAAGAAATCTGCTTATTTTTTAAAATGCCAATGCCATCACTGTCCAGAAAAAAATTAACAGATTTATCATCATTATAAAGTTGAACTGCTGAAATTTGTTCACTGAGATATTTTGACTTGCATTTGTGCTTTATATTCCCAAATTAATATTAAAAATTCAACACGAATCAAAATGGAAAACCTGGCAGTACCTGATTTCTGTCCTCTAGTTTCCACCTGCCTCATGTAGTGCTTAGGTACCTTTTGACCCCATGTGGGGAAAAATATCTAACACTCAAAACTACCAACAACAGGAAGAAGATGAAGAAGAGGAAGAGGAAAAAGAAAAAGAAGAAAGAGGAGGAGGAGGAGAAGTGGAAGAAGAAGAGGGGGAGGAGGAGGAAGAGAAAGAGGAGGAGGAGGAAAAGGAAATGAAAGCAGAAGTGGAAGAAGAGGAAAAGGAAGAGCAAGAAGTGGGAGAAGAAAAAATTGGGGGGAATGAAATTTTTCCCATCATAGTGGATTCTTAAACAGGTTCTCCACCTATGCAGTGTTCTAGCTGGATAATTTGGCATCATTGTTACATATTTGGCATGGATAGCACACAGGTCGATATATTCAACCAGGCCAGTCAGAAAAGACTTATTTGTCTTCTGCAAAGCACCAATAGTTGCGCTCTGGAAGCGAGTATCTGTTTTGAAGTCCTGACTAATTTCTCCCACCAAACGCTGGAAAAGGAGTTTGAGAATCAGAAGTTCGTTGAACTTTGTCTAATTTCACAGAAAGCCACAGTCTCAGGGTTGTAACAATGATGTTTCTTCACCCCTCCAATAGAGGGTGTACTCTTATAAGGGTCTTTAGTAACCAGTTGTTTCCTGGGTGCTTTATCATCGGTGGGTTTGAGTGCAGTTGGCTTTGTAGGAGCCATGGGATGGGCACCTCCTTACCACACCCCTTCTCCTTTGGCCACAGCTCTGTGAGAGTGAGCAGCATTGCTGGCATCAGAGACAATGGCCAAGACTGCAAACAAATTCTGGAGTAGGGAAAATCTTATAGGGAATTTAATCCGGCAGATGGAAATACTACTAGCTCTGTGTGTGTGTGTGTGTGTGTGTGTGTGTGTGTGTGCTTTCTTGGCAGTGTTGGGATGGACCCAAGGGCCTTGGTTCCCCCAGCCCAGGGAATAGTTTTGAATAGGAGAGTGATATTTCTGATGTAGTAACAAAATCAGTGACTGCTCTGATGAGCGTAGACAAAAGGGGGGCAAGGTGGAAACAAGAAAAAGCAGTTGCAAGGCTACTAAAATAATCCAAACTAATAATGATAGTAGAGAAGGAAGCAGGTGAGTACTGAGTTCTGTAAGACAGGGCCAATGAAACTTGTTGATGGATTGGAGAGAAACAAAGAGAAAGAATTCAAGGTCATCTCTCAATAAATGGATAAATTGAGTCATTAATTGAAAGGAGACAGAAAGACAGCATAGATGACTGGGGGATGTGGTGGTGGTGATTAGAACTAGCAGTTTAAACCAGGCGTGGTGGCACACGCCTTTAATCCCAGCACTGGGGAGACTGAGGTAGGCGGAGGGTTGTGAATTTGAGGCCGCTTGGGCTACAACGTGAGCGAGGCTGGCCTAAACTACATAGTGTGACCCTGTCCCAAAAAACTAGCACTGGGAGTTTGGTTCAGTGGCTTACATGACTGCTTGACAGGCATGACGTTGTGAGTTTGATCTCTGGTGCCACAAAAGAAAAAAAAAAAAAGAACTAGCAGCTTAGTTTTTCATTATGTTGTTTGAGATACATATTTTACACTTATGTAAGGAATTGAATGTATTATGCCATATTTTGTAGCCACTGTTTTGCATTCTGCAAGTGCTCTACACTGAGCTATGCTCACAGCCACTTTATTCCCTCTTGTAGTCCTCACAGCAGCCATATAAGGTGGATTTATTTTTTTGGAAGGGGTGCTGTACTGGGGATTGAATCCAAAGAGTGGTGATCTACATCCCCAACCTTTCTTATGCTTTTCTTTTGCTCTCATTGTATTGCCCTGGCCAACCTGGAACTTGCCATCCTGCCTCAGCCTCTTGAGTGGCTGGGGTAACAGAAATACACCACTGCTGCAGCAGATTGGTTTGTTCTTCTATGTATCCCTTCTTACAGGGGAGAAAACAGGGTTGAGGTAACTTGCCTATCATACAACTAATAAGTGGGAGACTGGAAAACAAATCTAGGCAGTTCAACTTAAAGCCAGCAATTTTACCTAATAGCTAAGCAGTATCATGTCTCAGAGTGCCTGGTATGGAGTAGTAGTAGGTAGTTGTTAAGTATCTGTTCCTGAATGAATGAATGAATGAATGAACAAAATACATACAGTGGGCTGCTTTCCTAGGAGTCCTCCTCTTTTTCCTGGGTGATCTGCACTATTGGCTCATGTTAGTGATCACAACTTGAAAGTTTATTATCAGAAAGGTCAGATGCATCCACACACACATGTTCAGTTCTAGCAAAACTTTAGCACCTCTACAGCACCACCCACCCTGGAGTACTGGGGGTTGGGGATACTTGGGTTTGAACTCAGGCCTTCACACTGAGCTACATTCCCAGCTTTTTTATACTTTGTTTGTTTTTGTTTTTTAAGACATTGTGTAGTTTAAGCTGGCCTGAACTCACTCTGTAGCCCAGGCTGGCCTTGAATTTGCGGTGATCCTCCTGCCTCAGCCTCCCGAGTAGTGGGATTACAGGCGAGCGCCACTACGTCTGGCCACACTTTTAACACGAGGAAAACTGCAAAGTGGCCCAATTCCTGCTTTAGGGAACGATGACTACGGTGTAAACTAGTTACTAGGTTTAACTACAGAAGGCCCGCGACTAGTACCGGGAAGCTTTCGGACAGCCGCCACACCAGCGCGCCACTGCAGAGAAAGTACTAACTGCGGCTGCGCATCGGCCGCCCGGCCTTCCCCAGTCACGTGACGAAGGACCGCAGCGTGGCGGCGGCCGTGTCTGTAGCGACGGCAGGCCGTAGGGCAGTCAGACGGTTTCCGGTTCCGGTGTAACGTTCGGGCTCCGTCTCAGGGGCTGAAGTTTGTGAGGTGAGTAGTGGCTCCGGCCAGGGGAGGTATCCTCTGATCTGAGCGACGGGGACCAGGGTAGAGGTCTGGGGAAAGACCCAGGCGAGGGAGTTAGGCGGGAAAGCGACTGAGGGAAGTGGCTGGTTCTGTGGGGAAGAGGCTGGAATGAAATTGCTGAGAGGAAAAGGGCGGGGGCGGGAAGGGGACCGGGTGGGGAGACCAGCCCAGAGGTGAGGAGTTGGGGTAGAACAGAGTTGAGAAGACTTGACCAGGTGGAAAAGCAGAGGAAGCGTAACTAGAAGAATGGGGGTTTCCGGGGAAAACTGATGTTCTGGCTAAGAAGAGTAAGGGATTCCTTCAGAAGATTGGGTTCTGCTGCTCGCTCATTCAGAGGACAGGATTCTGCCTTAATCTCCTTTCACATCCCTACTACTACTACTGTACAGTAATTGTTGAGCATTTGATTTCTGGCAAAGCAAGTTACTATTTCTTCATTGGCTGTTTAGTTTTCACATTTTAATACCGGGGTTGGGTTGAACTTGAATACATTCGTTAGCATAGTGGTTGGACGCACATTCCATCTGGTAATATTGGTACTTCATTTATTGATTGGGTTTTCAAGTTCTTTATACTTTCTAGCCTATGGTGCAATTCTAGTGGAATGCAAACCCCATTAAGGTGAAGATTCTTGTCCGTTTTGTTCACTGCTGTATGCATCCTCAGCACTCACTGCACTGTCGCTTAGTAGTTAATATTTATTGAATGAGTTAACTACTATATAGATATGCCAAGTGCCCTCAACCGACAAGATGAGTATACTGAGGCTCAGGAATTAGCTTGCCTAAAGGCTTGTTAATGGTGGGGCTCAGTGTCCTCGCTGTTAAGTGAGCTCTTTACTCACTTGGGTGCCCTGATGTGCTTCTGTATCTTTTGTGGTGCTTGTATATGCTTATTTTGAAAAATGTACATTTAGTATGTAAATATCTCATGATAGTATAATAGACGCACCATAGAATTATTTATATAACTTGAGTTTTTTTGTTTTGTTTTGAAACAGGGTCTCACTATGTAGTTCAGGCTGGCCTTGAACTCACTGTGTACTCCACGCTGGCCTCAAAATCACAGTAATCCGCCTGCTTCAGCCTCCCAAGTGTTGGGAATACAGGCGTGCACCACCACACGTGGTCTTTCATATAATTTATTGCTTAGGTGCAAACTCATTCAATCTTAGGTTCATGGGGATATATATACATACATATATATATCCATAGATATATATATGTATGTATGTATATGTATATCAGCTATCCATAGATATATATATATGTATGTATGTATATCAGGGTAAACCTGTCAAAAATGTAGACGTTAGCTGGGTTTGTGGTGGTGTGTGCTTGTGATCCCAACGTTAAGGAGGCTAAGCCAGGAAGATCACCATGAGTTTGAGGCCAACCTGAATTACAGAGTGAGATCCTGTCTTAAAAAAAAAAAAGCCGGGCATGGTGGCTCACACCTGTAATCCCAGCACTCGGGAGGTTGAGGCAAGAAGATTGTTGCGAGTTCGAGACCAGCCTGGGTTACAAAATGAGCTCAAGGCCAGCCTGAACTGTGTAATGAAACCCTGTCTCAAAAAGCCAAAAAATAGTAGAAATTAATCAGACTGTAGCTTTTAGAAGAAGGGATGTCTTAACACATCCTGAAAGATTGATTCCCAGATAACATTGTGATGAGTGGCTATCCTAAGAGGTTATCTTAGAAGTTGAAGTCAGTGCAGTTTATTGACTATTACACAGTATAGTCAATAAATAAATAAAAATCTTCTCAGTGCTTCGCCAGCTGTTTGAAGATTTAGGGAGAAGATCAAATGTAAATGTGAGTAACACTGAAATTTTATACCAACTTGCATTCAAAAATAAAGATCTGTCATAGAAGGTCCTTTATGATACTGTTTCTCTGCTGAGCTAAAAAAATAGAAGAATAAAGGTAAAAAGGGAATCCAAAATGAAGGTACTCTTATGTGCTGAGGGATTACTCTTATTAAGTCAGCTGACAAACTATAGAGAATGATACAGGATTATCTGTGTATAGAATTTCCACTGGTATGTATGAAAAACTAGAGACATGTGACAACATTTTTATGGATTCTGAGATTTTATACCTGATAACTGACCTGGATAGACCTTCCTTATTTGTATTCCTTAGAAGAGAAACTCAAGGCCAGGTCTGGGTTAAGGAATACTTGCTTAGAAGTAGGAAGAAAAGAAAAGCTTTCCTTTGGATGAACTTTGTTATTTCTTCAGTCTTGGGAGTTAAACTCAGAGCCTTGAAAGTGCTCTACCATTGAGCTTCATCCCCAGCATTTTATTTTATTTTATCTTTTTTTTTTTGGTACCGGGGATCGAACTCAGAACCTCGCACTTGCTAGGTGAACGCTTATGCCACTGAGCTAAATCCCCAGCTATTTTATTTTATCTTATGATAGAGTCTGACTTAAGTTTTCCTGGGCTGGCCTCAAGATTGTGATTCTCCTGCATTAGTCTCCCAAGTAGCTGGAATTATAGGCATGTACCATCATGTCCAGCTTGGATGGATTTTTTGTCTTGTTTTAATGTAATGTTTATTAGGGTCAAAAAGGAAGCTAGAACTCATTTCTCAGATGAGGTTATTCTCAAAGATTGTTTTCCCACAGATGTCACTGAGTGATGCTTACTGAGTTAGGATTAAAAATTAAATGCAATTTATTTCTTTTACTTTGAGGTATAGGTCTCAGGGGAAGTATTTTCCCTTCAAATGAAATAGAGGAACTTGTATAGGGATTGAGAATAGGGGTAGGGTAGACATTCTGATATACTAAGTATTGTCCTGGATCTTTTTAAATTTTTTCTGTTTTCTGTTTTAACTCTTTCCTGGTTTCCTTTTAGGTGTAGAGTCCTATTTGTGGTGTCATTCTCCTTTTCTGGGATAATGGCACTGTCCAAGAGGGAGCTGGATGAGCTGAAACCATGGATAGAGAAGACAGTGAAGAGGGTCCTGGGTTTCTCAGAGCCCACAGTGGTCACAGCAGCATTGAACTGTGTGGGGAAGGGCATGGACAAGAAAAAGGCAGCTGGTATGTATGGCTCTTTTGACATAACCTAGAGGATGATCACAAATACTGCTTTGAACATTCCCAAATTCTCTCTTTTAGGAGCACCTAAAAAAAGGTCAGGCCCATGCTTTATTTTTTCTTGCATTATAATGGAATAATTTAAATAATTAACATTTCTCTTATTGTTTATTTTTTGTATTACTTGTGGACTATTTTGAATCTCAAACTGACTCTCTGGCCACCATACTGAGTCACCTAAGTTAGATTCACTTAGGAAAAATGCTAAAGTCAGAAAAAATGCTAAAGTCAGAGAGACATATTCAGAGTCAGTTTGACACCTCAGCATAAGGAAGTGTTTATAAAATACATTTAAAAAGTTTGTGGAAGCTGGGCATGGTGATGCATGCCTATAATCCCAGCACTTGGGAGGCTGAGGCAGGAAGATTGCTGCAAGTTCAAGGCCAACCTGGGCTACAAAGTGAGTCTAGACCAGTATGAAGGGCAAAAAACAAAAAAAAATTTTGAAGGTAAGTTCTGCTCATACTGTACTAGTCTACAGCTTGCTACTTGGGAAAATGTTGAGCAGGTTATTCGTTTTATTTTATTTATTTTATTTGTTTTTTTGGGTTTGTTTTTTTTTTTTTTTTTTTTTTTTTTTTTTTTTTTTTGGTTTTTTTTTTTTTTTTTTTTTTTTTTTGGTTTTTTTTGCAGCACTGGGGATTGAACTCACAATTTTACGCCTGCCAGACAGGCGCTTAAGCTATTGAGCCAAACTCTCGGCCCTAGTTTTTTGAGGCAGGGTCACACTATGTAGTGCAGGCCAGCCTTGTGCTTGTGTTGTAGCCCAAGCCGGCCTCAAACTCACAACACTCCACCTACGTCAGCCTCCTGAGTGCTGGGATTAAAGTCATGTGCCACCACACCCGGCTAGGTTATTCATTTTAAACTCTGATGCTAAATTTAAAACAGGTTGTGCGGGGTATGCTGCTTATTCCAAAAAAAAAAAAATTATAACTATTTTTACTTGCACAGCAGAGTCATTTAATGTAATAAAATCTATGGAGCCGGGCGTGGTGGCGCACGCCTTTAATCCCAGCACTCGGGAGGCTGAGGTAGGTGGAGCGTTGTGAGTTCGAGGCCGGCTTGGGCTACAA
>RJWM01034132.1:5253-20073 GCA_004363535.1 Dasyprocta punctata
AATGTAGAAGCTGTGATTAAAGTTTTTTTTTTTTTTCTTAATTGGCACCTAGAACATTAGAGGAGAGATTATGTTGAATAAGTTTTGGGCATTTTTTTTTTTTCTTTCGTGGCACCGGGGATTGAACTCACAGCCTCACACCTGCCGGACAGGCGCTTAAGCCACTGAGCCAAACTCCCAGCCCTAGTTTTTTGAGGCAGGGTCGCACTATGTACCTCAGGCCGGCCTTACACTCGCATTGTAGCCCAAGCGGGCCTCAAACTCACAACGCTCCACCTACCTCAGCCTCCCGAGTGCTGGGATTAAAGGCGTGCGCCACCACGCCCGGCTAAGTTTTGGGCATTTTGAGCCTACAAACAGTTTAGTAAAAGGTAGATAAAAATAAAATTTAGCCAGTTGCAGTGGTGCACACTTTAATCCCGGCTACTTGGGAGCTAATGTGTGTTGTGAGTTTGAGACCAGCCTGGGCAACATAGTGAGATGTTGTTTCAAAAAAAAAAAATTCTCTACTATGAGGATGTAAAAGTGCTGTAAATTATGTGCCATCCTTGATAGCATTACTGTAAGTAAATTTGGATGGTTTTATTGGTTTCAAGAATTCCTTTTTGTTGTGTCAGAGCTTTTCATACCTTTTTTTTTTTTTTTTTTTTTTTTGAGACAGGCTCTTACTATGCAGTTCAGGCTAACTCTTGAACTCGGTGATCCTCCTCACTCAGCCTCCCAAGTGCTGGGATTACAGGCATGCACAACCATGCCCAGCTTTTTCATACCTCTTTCCTTTTCTCTGTCTCTGTCTCTCTGTCACTGTCACTTTTTTTGTCTTTTTGAGATGGAGTTTCACTATGCAGTTTAGGTTGTCCTTGAACTCATTTTTGTAGCTCAGGCTGCCTATTTAAAATAGTCTGAATATGCTGAAATATTTTTTTCTTTTCTTTAATGTTTCTTTTACTTTTTATTCTTGTACTAGAGATCAAAAGGGGTGGGGGAGATGCTTGCATGTGCTAAGCAAACACTCTTATCACTGAACTACCTCAGCCCTTTTTATTTTATTTTTGAGAGAGCATCTTGCTAAGTTGTCTAGGTGGGACTCAAACTTTCCATCTTCCTTCCTCAGCCTCTCAGAATGCTGGGGTTACAGGTGCCCATCATCACACCCAGTTCATGCTTAATATGGTTTTTATTTATTTATTTTATTGTTTATGTATTTATTTATTTTTGCGGCACCGGGGATTGAACTCACAACTTTGCACCTGCCAGACAGGCACTTAAGCCATTGAACCAAACTCCTGACCCTAGTTTTCTGAGGCAGGGTCACACTATGTAGCTCAGACTGGCCTTGCACTCTCGTTGTAGCACAAGCGGGCCTTGAACTCAACACTCCTCCTACCTCAGCCTCCCGAGTGCTGGGATTAAAGGCATGCGCCACCATGCCCGGCTTAATATGGTTTTTAAATAAAGTTGCTAATTACTTGGAAAGTTCTTTCATTCTGTATCAAAACAAGTTTTTAATGGAAAAGGATATATAGGAGGAAAAATTTAAGTCATTGTTGGTTTTGTATTGATATTTACAGTGAGTTATGGCTTTGAGTTTTCTACTTGTAGCACTGTTTGAAAAAATATTTGGTGTTATTGAATGCATGTGAGTTAATTTTTTGTTCTTTGTCTATAGGTACCATTGGTCATGTAGCTCATGGGAAATCCACGGTTGTAAAAGCTATTTCTGGAGTTCACACTGTCAGGTTCAAAAATGAACTAGAAAGGAATATTACAATCAAGCTTGGATATGCTAATGCTAAGGTGAGCTGTGTACTGTGCAACTAGAAATTATTTAGTTTTCACTGTTGTGCAGGTAACAAATCCCTTTTTTTTCATTGAAACTTCTAGATTTATAAACTTGATGACCCAAGTTGTCCTCGACCAGAATGCTATAGATCATGTGGAAGTGGTACACCTGATGAGTTTCCTACAGACATTCCAGGGACCAAAGGGAACTTCAAATTAGTCAGGTAACCTTTTTTGTTTTTTTGGTACCAGGGATTGAACTCACGACCTCGTGCTTGCCAGGCAGGCGCTCGTGCTGCTAAGCTATATGCCCGGCCCCTTTTTTTGGTGTTTTTTGAGACAGGATCTCACTATGCAGTTCAGGCTGGCCTTGAGCTCACTTTGTATGTAGCCCAGGCTGGTCTCAAACTTAGAATGATATTACTGTCTCAACCGCCCGAGTAGTCAGGAAACCTGTGTTTTGTTTGTTTGTTTGTTTTTGGTGCAGGGGATCAAACTCACAACCTTGTGCCTGGCAGACAGGCACTTAGGCCACTGAGCTAAATTCCTGGCCCTATTTCTTGAGACAGGGTCTCGCTATGTAGTTCAAGCTGTCCTTGAACTCACTTTGTAGCCCAGGCTGGTCTCGAACTTGCAACAATTGAGTGCTGGGATTACAGGCATGGGCGACCACACACAGCAGGAAACCTCTTTTGTGCAAACTTTTTATTTTATTGCCTTGTGTTTTTTCAAGTGTTGGATTGAGATATTAAACAAATGTAGTTACTGAATATTTTTCATTTTATGTTGTCTATAATGTTGATAATTGAAAAGACAAGTATTTATTTATTTATTTATTTTTATTTATTTATTTTTTTTTGCGGTACTGGGGATTGAACTCACAACCTCTCACCTGCCAGGGCAGGCGCTTAAGCCACTGAGCCAAACTCCCAGCCCTGGTTTTTTTTTTTTTTTTTGAGGCAGGGTCGCACTGTGTAGCTCAGACCGGCCTTGTGCTCGCGTTGTAGCCCAGGCCGGCCTCGAACTCACAACGCTCCTCCTACCTCAGCCTCCCGAGTGCTGGGATTAAAGGCGTGTGCCACCACGCCCGGCTGAAAAGACAAGTATTTAGAATTTAGTTAAAGTACTTAAAGAGAAAGTTCTCCAAACTATAAACAGAATGGGAGAGAAACACAACTTTCTAAAGTTTAAAAGTTCTTTTTTTTTTTTGGCTTCCTAAATTTCTCCTTTTTTTTTTTTGCGGCACTGGGGATCGAACTCACAACCTCGCACCTGCCAGGTCAGGTGCTTAAGCCGCTGAGCCAAACTCCCAACTCTAGTTTTTTGAGGCAGGGTCGCACTATGTAGCTCAGACCAGCCTTGCGCTCCTGTTGTAGCCCAAGCCGGCCTCGAACTCACAACACTTCTCCTACCTCAGCCTCTCCAGTGCTGGGATTAAAGGTGTGCGCCACCACGCCTGGCTCTAAATTTCTTTTAAGCATTGTTGTTTCTGTTCATTAGGTGGGAGAGGAACAAAGTCATTCTTAATTACTTCTCTGAAACATGGATTTGTTTCCCCTGTATTTTCTGAATATGATTGGATATCCTGGTTCTTTGTCAGAGGATACTGACTTCTGTCTAGTGTTACCTATGGGGATTACAGATGACCTGCAAGGAAACTTAGATCAGGGGCAGGGCTGGGACTAGTGAGAGGTAAGTCAAGTTTTCACTTTGGGCTCAAAATGTGGGGATAGTGGGCATGGTGGTGTGTGCCTGTAATCCCAGCACTGAGGAGGGTGAGACAGGAGGTTGTGAGGTCGAGGCCAGCCTGGGCTACTTAGTGAGTTCAAACATAGCCTCAACTACATAGCAAAACTTTGTCCCCTCCAAAAAAATCTTAAGAATAGAGGATAAGCCACAAATCTTAGTAATCAGGACAAATAACATTAATGCAAGTTCTAAAAATTAATGCAAAAAATTGTGATGAAAAGAATGTTAGAATTTTAAATAATGGCAGATGCAATATTGCAAATGTTTTTCTCTTATTTCAGTATTACTTTTCTATTTTTTGGTGTGAATTTTTTTTTCTTTTTAATTTGTTTGCTTTTCCCACTGTGGTACTGGACATTGACCCCAGGATCTTTGCACTGAGCTACATTCCCCCAGCCTTTTTTTTTTTTTTTTTTTTTTTTTTTTTAAGTCTCATGTCTTTTTAGACAGGGTTTCACTGTGTGGTTCAGGTTGGCCTTGAACTCACTTTGCCTCAGCCTCCAGTGCTGGAGTTACAGGTGTGTGCTGGCTAAATTTTTTAAATGCTACATTTAAGTATTTATTTTGAGTATCTCTTTTTGTCTTTTTTTTTTTCCCACTGTGCAGTTCAGGCTGGCCTTGAACTCACTTTGTAGCCCACACTGGCCTCAAACTCACAATCCTGCCTCAGCCTCCCAAGTGCTGGGATTATAGGTTTGTGCCACCACACCTGGCAGGTTCCTAGTTTTTTGACCTCCCTTAAATTTTGCCTCTGAGGTAATTGCCTTACTTGTCTAGTCCGGGCCCTTATCAGGATTCAGTGTACTTTTTCTGTAAAGGATCAGATAAGAAATATTTTCAGCTTAGCAGGCCATAAAGTCACTGTTGCAAGAACTTATCTCTGTTATTACCTCACCAAAGCATACATAGATAATATGTGCCCTTATGAGTATGGTGAGAGGCTGGGTGTGGCCTCGGCCATAGTTTACTGACCCTGATCCTGTTTCAAAGTGTGGGAATGTGAATGTACAATTTTTTAAAAGTCATGTCTGAATACATACTGTAGTTTCACTAAAATTATACTGTCTTCTTCATGTGTACAGTTTGAGTTTTTCAAAGTGGAACTATTTTTTCAAATGACAGTCTTTGGGTCTCACTATGTAGTTCAGGCTGGCCTTGAATCATGACAGTCCTCCTGCTTCAGCCTCCCAGTTGCTTGGATTATAGGTGTGTGCCACCTTGCCTGGCCATAGTCCTCATTCTAGTAACATGGTTTTTACATGTCATTAAGCTTTAGCTTTCTCTTTTCTTTTTTTTTTTTTTTTTTGTATCAGAAATTGAACTCAGGACCTTGCACTTGCCAGGCAGACACTGTGCCACTGAGCTGTATTCTTGACCTTAGCTTTCAAATTGATGACATTTCTAATGTAGGTTCTATGTATCATTATTCTATACCATATTCACTTTAATTGGATGAGAGTACTTATCTCCAGTTATTTCTGCATATAACTAATTTCAGTTGATTTTAATGATCTGCAGCTCCTGAGAGATGAGGGTTCTCGAATGGGTTGCCCTAGTGATCTTATTTCTAAAGTCTAGAAACACTAAGTCTTATAATCGTTTTATAACAATAATTTCCTAAGTAATTTAACTTTGAGAAATCTGTAATCTGAGCTGGGCATGATGGTACACACTTGTAATCCCAGCTACCTAGGAGGCCAAAGCAAGAGGATAACAAATTTGAAGCCAGCCTAGGCAACTAAGTAAGTTAAAAAAAAAGAGCTGATGGCTGTGGTGGTGCATGCCTGTAATCCCAGCCCTTGGGAGGCTGAGGCAGGAGGATCATTGTGGGTTTGAGGCCAGTGTGGGCTATATAAGTGAGTTCAAGGCCAGCCTGAACTACATAGCAAGACTGTCTCAAAAAAAAAAAAAAAATAGGACTGGGAATGCTGCTCAATGGTGGAGCACTTGCCTAGCGTGTATGAGGCTTGGTTCCATCCCTAGTGCCAGAAAGAAAAGAAAAGGAAGGGAGGAAAGAACAAACAAACTTGCATGTTTAAGTATTGATGGATTTTCAGGCTGACTGTTATTTCTTGGTTGGTAGACATGTTTCCTTTGTCGACTGTCCTGGCCATGACATTTTGATGGCAACTATGCTGAACGGTGCAGCAGTGATGGACGCAGCTCTCCTGTTAATCGGTAAATACATTAGAATTAGTTTGGATAAGTCAGTGTGGAACAAATGCAAGGGGAAGTATTGAAGGGGGAAGCTAAGGCCACAGCCATTACCTAAGGGTGACATAAATGGGAACTTCGTGTCATCCAGGATGACATTCCTTCCTACCAGCTATCACAAGGCACTAAAGAAGATAAAACTGGGACCAACAGCATCTGAGAACTCTTCTGATGGTATCCAAAAGAAACAAGTCAGTGCAATTTCCCCATCGAAATCACATGGGTTTAAAATTTATGTGAACTGGTCATGGTGGCATATGCCTGTAGTCAGTTTAATGCCAACCTGGGATATATAGCAAGATCCTGTCTCAAATAAGCAAAAATGAGTAACATTAATGTATAAAACATACATATGTGTTGTGAGACCTTTTTCTCTGAGCTGTCTGTAGACCTAGACTTGTCTTATTTAGATGTAACCATCATTCATAATAAGTACTACTGTCTGGCATGGATCTTTTCAGTGCCAGGGTTGTGCTTCCTTATATGGACTGTTAAGAGACGCCTTGGGAGTGATGATTATTAGCATGTTAAACAAAACATGCCTGTTCACTTGTAATATAGTCCTGATTATTTTCAGTTAGTGCTCTGCCCTTTCATTGTTAAGGAGCAGCCTCTGGTACTAAAATTCCTACGTGGTACTAAGTGTCTTCCCATCTTAATCGGTCTCTTCCTCGGGAGCTTGACTAGGCCAAGTCATCTCTAAGTCTTGCTAGAGCCAGAGGGCTGCACCTTAGGCCCGAGCAGAAGCTGGAGGGAGATTCTGAGAAGCCAGGCTTGTTGGTTGTTTCTTGCGTAGGTCCAGGAATGGCAAGCTGCAGTGGATGCAGGCGCAGAGTGAAGCAGGGGTAAAAGGCGAATGCCTGGCAATGGTGTGCAAGGCTTCTGCCCCAAGTGGGGCTGAACTATTCTGAAATAGCCTTTCTTAGATGCTAGCACATTTTGCGCAGGGTCGGGGGTGGAGTGGGATGTGATGATAAAATATAGAAATAACACGAAACTAGCAAGTTAGCAATTTAAAGTATGTAATTCAGTGACATTGAGTACATTTTTGTATTGTATATTTCAGTGACATTGAGTACATTTACGTATTGTTGGTAGTGGTTATAACATTACCAACATCTAGTTCCAGAACTTTCCCATCTCCAGGAAAGGAAACTCAGTGTCCATTAGCAGTCGCTGTCCAGGCTTTCCTCCCCTCTGCCCCTAGCAACCAATAATCTGCTTTTCGTCTCTCTGAATTTGCCTGGTCTGAATATTTCTACCTATTCTTACCCATCTTTTTTATTCCCTGTCAACCAGCTGGTAATGAATCTTGCCCTCAGCCTCAGACTTCTGAACACCTGGCTGCAATAGAAATCATGAAACTGAAGCATATTTTGATCCTGCAGAATAAAATTGATTTGGTAAAAGAAAGCCAGGCTAAAGAACAATATGAACAGATCCTTGCATTTGTACAAGGTAAGAAGCCATAGTACCTAATAAATCTGTGAATCTCTTTGAGAGGCATTTACTCCAGACACCAAATATTAAAGTACCTCTTAATATAGTACACTCTCTAAAACA
The DNA here is from genome assembly GCA_004363535.1 of Dasyprocta punctata. Taxonomy (NCBI): domain Eukaryota; kingdom Metazoa; phylum Chordata; class Mammalia; order Rodentia; family Dasyproctidae; genus Dasyprocta; species Dasyprocta punctata. The sequence goes on from RJWM01034132.1 coordinate 12,562, forward strand.
AGGTGATCTTCGGGGTCTTAAGACTTGTTTCTGTCTCTACTACTTGATAATGTAACTAGTGAGATGTATATTTCTGAATTTGATAAACTAAAATATATTCTTGCTGACTGAAAATTAGAATTGAAGTTAGATTCAGTGGAACTTTTATCTGTCAGTTTTTTTTGTTCTTGTTTTTGTTTTTGTTTTTTTGGCGGCACCAGGGATTGAACTCACAACCTCGCGTCTGCCAGACAGGCACTTAAGCCACTGAGCCAAACTCCTGGCCCCAGTTTTGTTGAGGCAGGGTCACACTACGTAACTCAGGCCGGCCTTGCGCTTGCGTTGTAGCCCAAGCCGGCCTCGAACTCACAACACTCCTCCTGCCTCAGCCTCCCGAGTGCTGGAATTAAAGGCATGCACCACCACACCCAGCTATCTGTCAGATTTTAAAAGACTCTCAGAGCTGGAGGTGGAGCACAGTGCTTGCCTAGCATGTGCAGGGCCCTGGATTCAACCCCAGCACTGCCCCATCCTCCATTGTCAGTGGTAAGGAAAATCAATAAAAGCATTTAAAAATCTTCATAGTGTCCTTTTTTCTAGCTGTGTAGTGTTTCATTTCAGGGAAGATAGGCATCTTATTGTTTACTTTTTATTCCTGTTAGTCATGCTGTTCTTGTTAGAAAGCTTCCTACGAAACCAATTTTGTCATCATGAAAAAGAAAAGTCATTTTAGTTAAAAATCTAATTATATTCTTTGACCAGCCTGTTTGACATGTGATTAATGTGCGAATGTTATATGTGCCATCCGTCTTTTTATTAGCAAAGAGTCTGTAATTTTATCTTTATCTTGACATTTATTGGGAGCTTAATTACATATTACTAGAAATCTTTTCAGCTATAAAGTGCTCTTTCCCAGGAGTGTATTTTATCTTTAAACAGTTTTACTAGTTTATGATATTAAATATACCAATGTGATTTTAACAGTTTTTCTTTTAAACGAAACAATTCATTTCCAGGAATTAAAAAAGGTAGACTATTGCCATCTTTCTAAGCAGAACTATCTCTTTCTACTTGTTAACATTTGGGGGTGCTTAGGCCTCTATTTTGGTAATCATAATTATTTTAGGTAACATGTGTTGAATAAGTTTTATAAAACTGCATTGTTTTAATCTTTTTGAATTTTGTCTTATAGGTACAGTAGCAGAAGGAGCCCCCATTATTCCAATTTCTGCCCAGCTTAAATACAATATTGAAGTTGTCTGTGAGTACATAGTAAAGAAAATACCAGTACCTCCTAGAGACTTTACTTCAGAACCTCGACTTATTGGTAAGTTGTAGGAGTCTCCTTTAATTTTCTTTTTTTGTCTTTTTGAGACAGGGTTTCACTATGTAGTTTAGGCTGGTCTTAAGCTCACTAGGTAGCCCAGGCTGGCCTCAAACTCATGGCAATCCTCCTGCCTCAGCTTCCTGAGTGCTGGGATTACAGACATGTGTCTCCATGCCCAGCCTAAACTCTTAATTTGGTCTTTTCTATATTGGCAATTCCCCCCCAAGGGTGTTTATTAATATTTCTTTCTGCAGAGGTGAGAATAAATCCATAAAAGCTTTTGAAGTTGATTAGCACTGAGGTGGTATTGGCAGTGAGTGCCAGATTGCAGTGCTGGATGAGGAGCAGAGTCTTGAATGCAGTAGAAACTTAACCTTTTTATGCTCAGTATATGGTGTGGTGTGTGAGTAACATGAAGCAATAAACTCTTCTATAGCTATAATGTTTTAGGGTGTCACCGTTTCCATACAGATGATGTTCGTGTACCATTAATGAAGTGCTGCTATTGTTATCCAAACCTGTGGTTCCTACAACAGAGCTGTAGGAGCCTTTTTATTTTTTATTTTTTGTAGTACCGAGGATTGAACTCACAACCTCGTGCCTGCCAGACAGATGCTTAAGCCACTGAGCCAAACTCCCGGCCCTAGGTTGTTTTTTTTTGTTTGTTTGTTTGTTTTTTTGTTGCTGTTGTTATTTTTTTGAAATAGGGTCACACTATGTAGCTCAGGCCGGCCTTGCACTCGCTTTGTAGCCCAAGCTGACCTCAAACTCACAACATTTCTCCTACCTCAGTCTCCCAAGTGCTGGGATTAAAGGTGTGCGCCACCATGCCCGGCTTTGTAGGAGCCTTTTTAAAACTGAAATTTTAGCCCTTCTGGGCCTTTATTTGGGCCTCCTGTTTGATAGGAAAAGTTCTCTTGGGCGACCTAAGCACAGGATATGTAGTCCTAGAATTGTGGTTTTAAAAGGAAAAAAGTAAATTTAAATTTTTAGTTGAGCATGGTGGTACGTCTATAATTCCTGCAGTTAGGAGGCTGAGGCAGATGGAGTGCCACAAGTTAGAGGCCAGCCTGCACTACAAAGCAAGACCCTGTCTCAAAAAATAAAGCAAATAAAAGTAAGTTTTTATTGTAGAAGCTATGTAATAATAGGGATCCCTTATATAAAAGGTGGTAGCATTTGCATATTACCTATGCATTTCCTCATGTGTAGTTCTTTTTTTAACTCATTGCTGAGGCTGAAACTCAGGGCTTTGTGCATACTCAGCAAGTTCTCACTGAGTAACGTCCCCACCCCATTCCCATACATTTTAAACTTTTTCTAGATTCTATATAATACCTAATACAGTGTATAAGCTGCGTGTTGTGTAAATAGTGCTGCTGTTTAGGGTGTGATAACAAAGTACATAGATGCCCATTACAGACACAATTTAAAAACAAAATATGTTTTATCTGTGGTTGGTTGAATAACAGATGTAGAACCCTCAGACATGGAGTGTAACTCTATACATATTGTTACTACTTTTTTCCCTTAGCTGTAGAATATGCATGTTATTTTTTGTAACTCTTATTTTCCTTAGCAGTATCATGAGTGTCCTTCCAGATCATTACATGGAACTACCTTTTTGTTGTTGTTTTGAGACAGGGTTTCACTTTGTAGTGTAGGCTGGCCTTGAACTTACTTTGATCTTCCTGCCTTAGTCTCCTGAGTGCTGAAATTACAGGCATGCGCTGCTGTGCCTGGCTGTTAAATTACCATTTTTAAATAGCTGCATGATACTCCATTAGTACAGATATGCCATAATATGTCATCTGTTAATGACTTTCAAGTTACTACCATTTTTCTCATCGTAAATAAGGCCTCAATAAGGATTAGAGTGATATTTTAATTTTTTTAGAAAACTTGACTTGGAAAATAACATTTCACCCAAAGTTAAATTTAATAAAAATTGTTTTAATTTCTTTAATTTTCTTTTAGTTATTAGGTCATTTGATGTCAACAAACCTGGTTGTGAAGTTGATGACCTTAAGGGAGGTGTGGCTGGTGGTAGTATTCTAAAGGGAGTATTGAAGGTAAGCTGGATTGGGTGGTTGTTTTTGTTTCTTTATTTTGCCCTTGTCATTTTGTTTTTGTGGATTTATATTTGGGTTTTTGAGCCAGGTCTCACTATATAGTTCAGGCTGGCTTTGAACTCACTGTATAGCTCAGGATGACTGCTTCAGCCTCCCAATTTCTGGGGTTACAGAAATGCACCACCATGCCAAGCTATTTTGTCCTTGTCTTTTTTTTTTTTTTTGCGGCACCGGGGATCAAACTCATAGTCTCACACCTGCCAGACAGGCACTTAAACCACTGAGCCACACTCCCAGCCCTAGTTGTTTTTGTTTGTTTGTTTGTTTTGTTTTGTTTTTTGGGGGTTTTTTGAGGCAGGGTCGCACTGTGTAGCTCAGACCGGCCTTGCACTAACGTTGTGGCCCAAGCCGGCCTCGAACTCACAACACTCCACCTACCTCAGCCTCCTGTGTGCTGGGATTAAAGGCGTGCACCACCACGCCTGGTTTTTGCCCTTGTCTTAATCAGGGAAAAAGAATGGATAATCCAAATTGAAAATTAAAGTTTTTTTGGGCATGGTGGCGCTCACCTGCAATTCCAGCTTTCTGGGAGCCTCAGGCAGGCGGATTGCAAGTTTGAGCTTAGCCAGGGCAGCTTAGCAGCATAGATTCTGTCTCAAAATAAAAGTAGTAAAAATAAAAAAGGACTGGCCCTGGCTTCAGTGCAAAGGCTCTGGGTTCAATCCTTAGTACCACGGATAAACACACACACACACAGCTTTTTTTCATGGTGTTGAGTATGTCTGACCTGTGTGTTTATAGGCTTCTTGGGAGTATGGAGTACGTTTTGTGTGGTGATAGATTTGTATGGTAGATAGTTAGCAACAGTGGAGTGGTTCTGATTTTGAAGATCTCTTCCACATCTGTTTTTCTGTTTTTTTAAACTAGTGATGTTTGGCCAGGTGTGGTGGCACACACCTGTAATCCCAACACTTGGGAGGCTGAGGCAGGAGGATTGCTGCGTGTTTGAGGCCAGCCTGGGTTACAGTGTGAGTTCAAGACCAGCATGAGCTACATAGTGAGATCCTGTATCCAAAAAAAGAACAAAAAAGTAATTTTTGAAAGAGAAGGATTGCCTTTACGGTTTTGTGGTCTCCCTGTTAGAACTTAAATGAAAATTGTGTACCATGATAATCCTCATTACTAATTGTATATTTACAGGTGGGCCAGGAAATAGAAGTCAGACCTGGTATTGTTTCCAAAGATAGTGAAGGAAAACTCATGTGTAAACCAATCTTTTCCAAAATTGTATCACTTTTTGCGGAGCATAATGATCTTCAGTATGCTGCTCCTGGGGGTCTTATCGGTAAGGATGTCTCTTTGGTTCCTTTTCTTTTAATTTATGGGCATTCATGGACTTGTTATGGGAAAGATATATTGTAGATTTTTAATTGAGTATTTAACAATTACATGGGTTGGGGGAACATTTATGTAGTTAAAAGCTGTTGCTTTTAATTTATAAGATGGTTTTTTGAGTCAAGCATGGTGATACACCTGTAATCCCAGCACTCGGGAGGCTGAGGCAGGAGAATCACCACGAGTTCAGGGCCAGCTTGGGGTATATAGCAAGACACACACTCTTTCTTCCTTTCTTTCCTTCTTTTGTTCTTTCGTTCTTTCTGATGGTCTCATTATGTTGCTCTGGTTGGACTACAACTCCAGGACTGGAACAATCCTCCCACCTCAGCCTCTTGAATAACTGACTGTAGGCATGTGCCACTGTACCTGACTCATACTCATAATTACTACTATTTTATTTTATTTTTATTTTTATTTTTATTTTTTATTTAAGAGAAAATGGACACAAAAAAAAGAAACAAAAAGCAAAAGAGACAGACAGCAACAACAAATCTGATACGATAACAATATAGGTTTACAAAATGAGATGATTGGAATTTGACAGTAGTTGTAATACTGCATATCATTACCTTCAAAGGGGTTGTTCAGATTAACATATAGACATGTAGAATTGATCTAATCATATGAGTATTAACTGTTCTTTTTCAATAGCTAATGCATTTAGTAATATAGTCATTTTAACTATCTTATGTATATCTATTTATAAATTTATGTCTTTTTCCTTTTCCCTTCTTTCCTCCTTTCCCTTAGAATACCTCTTGTTGTCTTTATAATAACTGCCCATATCATCAGGCCTAATATAATCAAACAAAATATTTCAGAATAACACCAATAAAAAGTAAAACAATGATCACAGGAAAGAGAAACAAAAAGTGAAAGGGACCAACAAACAACAACAACTAATCCGATACTGTAACATTGTAGGTTTACAAAATGAGATGATTGGAATTTGACAGTGGTTGTAACATTATCATTACCTTCAAAGGGGTTGCTCAGATTGACAGATATAGACGTAAAATTGATCTAATCATGAGTATCAACTGTTCTCTCTCCATAGTTAATGCATTTAGTAGTATAGTCATTTTAACCATCTTATGAATGCCCACATATAAATCTATGTCTTTTTCCTTTTCCCTGCCTTCTTTCCTCCTTTCCCCTTATAATACCTCTTGTTACCTTCAAAATTACTGCCCATACCATCGAGTCTAATATAATCAAACAAAATAGTACAGAATAAAACCAATAAAAGATAAAACAATGGAAGCAATACATAGTAATACGTTGATTTCTATAATGCCTCATATTATCTTCTAAGCAGTTGCCTATATCATCTGTTATAATACAATCAAACAAACCAAAATAGGTTAAAATCACTCAAAACAGAACAATGAAAGCAATACAGGGTTTCAAAACAAGGTGATCAAATATCAATAAAGGCTACCCTAATATATTTTGTTATCTTTGAAATGGCTATGTCATCATATATAATGAAATTAGGCAGGTCGAGATAGAATAAGATCAAACTAAACAGCTCATTGAAAACAATACTGGACTTGAATCCTGATGATGGATTATTCAATTGTCTGCCCCACTCAGTGATATCCCTCTTCTGCTGTTTCTGGAGCTATGGACATTTTATCTCTCTCTAAAATGTCCTTCAGTATTCTTTGTAGGGTTGGCTTGGTTGTCATAAATTCCTTTAGTTGTTCTTTGTCGTGGAAGTATCTTGTTTCTCTGTTGCTTTTGAAAGATAATTTTGCAGGGTACATCAATCTGGATTGGAAGTTGTTTTCTTTCAGGGCTTGAAATACTTCACTCCAAGCTCTTCTGGACCTGATGGTTTGTGTTGAGAAGTCTGTCGTGATTCTGATGGGTTTTCCTTTGTAGGTGATCTGTTTTTTTTCTCTAACAGCTTTTTTTGTTTTGTTTTGTTTTGTTTTGTTTTTCCTGGCACCGGGGATTGAACTCACAACCTCACGCCTGTCAGGCGCTTAAGTCGCTGAGCCAAACTCCCAGCCCTGGTTTTTTGAGGCAGAGTCGCACTGTGTAGCTCAGGCCCATCTTGCGCTCACGTTGTAGCCCAAGCCGGCCTCGAACTCACAACGCTCCACCTACCTCAGCCTCCCGAGTGCTGGGATTAAAGGCGTGCGCCACCACGCCCGGCTACTCTAACAGTTTTTAATATTCTGTTCTTGTGTTGAATTTCTGGGATCTTCATTATATGTCTGGGTGTACATATATTTTGGTTATGTTTAGCTGGAGTTCTATATGCTTCACTTACTGAAAGTCACTTCCTATTCCCATGCTTGGAAAGTTTTCTGAAATTATTTCTGTAAATAGGCTTTTAATTTGTTTTGTATTGACCCCTGCTTTTTCACTCACACCTTTTATTCTTAAGTTATGTTTCTTTGGGTTGTCTTACAGCCATTGTCTTGTTACTTCCAGGTTTCTTGTTATTTTTAAGAGCTCTTTCTTTTCACGATCACAAGCTGCAAACCTGTCTTCAAGGTTTGAAAGTCTATCTTTAGTTTCCTTCAGGTGATTTTGCCAACTTTCATTGGAGTTTTTGATTTCCTGGTATTCTCTTTGAATCTGTTTCATGTATTCTAAATCTTTTTTGTATTGTTCATTTCAGGTTTCCCTTGTTTTCCTATGCTCCATTTTTTCATCTATGTCTCTTTTAGAGATGCCTAGCAATTCTTTTTTTTCTTTTTTTTTTTTTTTTTTTTTTTTTTT